>JAPMUY010002514.1:0-21950 GCA_026901105.3 Galaxias olidus | reverse complement strand
TGTTTTATGACGCCACCCTCCTGTAATGTGATAATCTTCACTTAAATGCACCATTTGTTTAGACTTTCAGAGTGATGCCTGCTGAAGCAGATGGAGACACCCCCACCAATGGACGAGGCTCAGGGACACCCGATGGTTATGATCCAATTACAAATACTCCTGATGAAAAGGTAAATTGCAATTCTGTTTTGTGACCCTCATTGTATTTACTTACTAGCCATTCCACGTTTATTCGAATACAAGTAATTTTGCAGCCTCAACAAATACTGATACAAATAAAAATACTGGGCTCTCTGAACATCCCGAATACAATACCAATACTTTACATTTGGTCAAGGAGCCCTCACAGGGTCCCCACTCCGCATGTTTAAGATATGTGTGTGTTTACTGTATATGCTTGTACAGGGAGGCTATGGGATTCCAGGTATGCCTAAGTCCCCATGAATCTTAATAACATGAAATGTGTTAAAGTCCCCATGAATCTTAATAACATGAAATGTGTTGAAGTCCCCATTGATCATATAACTCGAAGTGTATGTTGAAGCCATACACCTCATATGTAACATGAGAGTTGCAGAATGTGTCAAACTGCTGTAGCATGATTTATTTCGCAATGCTGAAGGATACTTTTTGATATCTTTAAAACATATCCAAAACAGGCTGTTGCCATGTATTAAGGCAGCTTATGTGTGTGTCTGATTACAGTTCCATCATGTTTCTCTTGATGATTACGCACTCTGTTCATGAAACTAATGAAAGGAATTACTGTATATCTTCACAGATTTTGAAAGACATGCCAGGTCTTTCAGACAGAGATGCTCCTACCCATGCAGAAGGCTCTGACACATCTGTTGGTGACGAGATCATTCAGAAGTCACTTCCTAGTGACAAGATCATTCAGAAGTCATTTCCCATTGCCAAGGTATGTGAAGGATGTTTTAAGTTAGTATTGTAAGGTGAACTTATTCATTTGTGGGGCGACAGGTCTGTGAAGTAGCATGCTATGTGTCTTTGACCTAGCCTAAAGACATCAAATTAAATACCTAAACATTAGCTTATCACTGAGTCATTATGGTAACATAGGAAAGTATACAGGAACGCAATTTCAAGATTACCTTAATTTCCTAATGTCCAGTATCTCACCTGAAATAGGAGCCCTCACGGGGTCCCCACTCCACATGTATAAGATATATGTGTGTGTTTACTGTATTTGAGCTTGTACAGGGAGGCTATGGGATTCCAGGTATGCCTAAGTCCCCATGAATCTTAATAACATGAAATGTGTTAAAGTCCCCATGAATCTTAATAACATGAAATGTGTTAAAGTCCCCATTGATCATATAACTCGAAGTGTATGTTGAAGCCATACACCTCATATGTAACATGAGAGTTGCAGTATGTGTCAAACTGCTTTAGCATAATTTATTTCGCAAAGCTGAAGGATACCTTTTGATATCTTGAAAACATATCCAAAACAGGCTGTTGCCATATATTAAGGCAGCTTATGTGTGTGTCTGATTACGGTTCCATCATGTTTCTCTCTATGATTACGCACTCTGTTCATGAAACTAATGAAAGGAATTACTGTATATCTTCACAGATTTTGAAAGACATGCCAGGTCTTTCAGACAGAGATGCTCCTACCCATGCAGAAGGCTCTGACACATCTGTTGGTGACGAGATCATTCAGAAGTCATTTCCCATTGCCAAGGTATGTGAAGGATGTTTTAAGTTAGTATTGTAAGGTGAACTTATTCATTTGTGGGGCGACAGGTCTGTGAAGTAGCATGCTATGTGTCTTTGACCTAGCCTAAAAACATCAAATTAAATACCTAAACATTAGCTTATCACTGAGTCATTATGGTAACATAGGAAAGTATACAGGAACGCAATTTCAAGATTACCTTAATTTCCTAATGTCCAGTATCTCACCTGAAATAGGAGCCCTCACGGGGTCCCCACTCCACATGTATAAGATATATGTGTGTGTTTACTGTATTTGAGCTTGTACAGGGAGGCTATGGGATTCCAGGTATGCCTAAGTCCCCATGAATCTTAATAACATGAAATGTGTTAAAGTCCCCATGAATCTTAATAACATGAAATGTGTTAAAGTCCCCATTGATCATATAACTCGAAGTGTATGTTGAAGCCATACACTTCATATGTAACATGAGAGTTGCAGTATGTGTCAAACTGCTTTAGCATGATTTATTTCGCAAAGCTGAAGGATACTTTTTGATATCTTGAAAACATATCCAAAACAGGCTGTTGCCATGTATTAAGGCAGCTTATGTGTGTGTCTGATTACAGTTCCATCATGTTTCTCTCTATGATTACGCACTCTGTTCATGAAACTAATGAAAGGAATTACTGTATATCTTCACAGATTTTGAAAGACATGCCAGGTCTTTCAGACAGAGATGCTCCTACCCATGCAGAAGGCTCTGACACACCTGTTGGTGACGAGATCATTCAGAAGTCACTTCCTAGTGACAAGATCATTCAGAAGTCATTTCCCATTGCCAAGGTATGTGAAGGATGTTTTAAGTTAGTATTGTAAGGTGAACTTATTCATTTGTGGGGCGACAGGTCTGTGAAGTAGCATGCTATGTGTCTTTGACCTAGCCTAAAGACATCAAATTAAATACCTAAACATTAGCTTATCACTGAGTCATTATGGTAACATAGGAAAGTATACAGGAACGCAATTTCAAGATTACCTTAATTTCCTAATGTCCAGTATCTCACCTGAAATAGGAGCCCTCACGGGGTCCCCACTCCACATGTATAAGATATATGTGTGTGTTTACTGTATTTGAGCTTGTACAGGGAGGCTATGGGATTCCAGGTATGCCTAAGTCCCCATGAATCTTAATAACATGAAATGTGTTAAAGTCCCCATGAATCTTAATAACATGAAATGTGTTAAAGTCCCCATTGATCATATAACTCGAAGTGTATGTTGAAGCCATACACCTCATATGTAACATGAGAGTTGCAGTATGTGTCAAACTGCTTTAGCATAATTTATTTCGCAAAGCTGAAGGATACCTTTTGATATCTTGAAAACATATCCAAAACAGGCTGTTGCCATATATTAAGGCAGCTTATGTGTGTGTCTGATTACGGTTCCATCATGTTTCTCTCTATGATTACGCACTCTGTTCATGAAACTAATGAAAGGAATTACTGTATATCTTCACAGATTTTGAAAGACATGCCAGGTCTTTCAGACAGAGATGCTCCTACCCATGCAGAAGGCTCTGACACATCTGTTGGTGACGAGATCATTCAGAAGTCACTTCCCAGTGACCCATTTTCCCATTGCCAAGGTATGTGAAGGATGTTTTAAGTTAGTATTGTAAGGTGAACTTATTCATTTGTGGGGCGACAGGTCTGTGAAGTAGCATGCTATGTGTCTTTGACCTAGCCTAAAGACATCAAATTAAATATCTAAACATTAGCTTATCACTGAGTCATTATGGTAACATAGGAAAGTATACAGGAACGCAATTTCAAGATTACCTTAATTTCCTAATGTCCAGTATCTCACCTGAAATAGGAGCCCTCACGGGGTCCCCACTCCACATGTATAAGATATATGTGTGTGTTTACTGTATTTGAGCTTGTACAGGGAGGCTATGGGATTCCAGGTATGCCTAAGTCCCCATGAATCTTAATAACATGAAATGTGTTAAAGTCCCCATTGATCATATAACTCGAAGTGTACATTGAAGCCATACACTTCATATGTAACATGAGAGTTGCAGTATGTGTCAAACTGCTTTAGCATGATTTATTTCGCAAGCTGAAGGATACTTTTTGAGATCTTGAAAACATATCCAAAACAGGCTGTTGCCATGTATTAAGGCAGCTTATGTGTGTGTCTGATTACAGTTCCATCATGTTTCTCTTGATGATTAGGCACTCTGTTCATGAAACTAATGAAAAGAATTACTGTATATCTTCACAGATTTTGGAAGACATGCCAGGTCTTTCAGACAGAGATGCTCCTACTAGTGCAGAAGACTCTGACACACCTGTTGGTGACAAGAACATTCAGAAGTCACCTTCTTGTGACATGATCTTTCAGAAGTCACTTCCCATTGCCAAGGTATGTGAAGAATGTTTTTGATTAGTATTGTAAGGTGAACTTGTTAATTTGTGGAATGACAGGTCTGTGAAGTGGCATGCTATGTGTCTTTTACATAGCCTAAAGACATCAACTTAAATATCTAAATGTTTGCTGATCACTGAGTTATTTTGGTAACATGGGAAAGTATACAAGAACGCAATTTCAAGATAACCTTAATTTCCTAATGTCCAGTATCTCACCTGAACTAGGAGCCCTCGTGGAGTCCCCACTCCACATGTGTAAGATATGAGTGTGTGTTTACTGCATATGAGCTTGTACAGGAAGGTTATGGGGTATCAGGTATGCCTAAGTCCCCATGAATCTTAGTATTATGAAATGTGTTAAAGTCCCCATTGATCATATAACTGAAAGTGTATGTTGAAGCCATACACTTCATGTGTAACATGAGAGTTGCAGTATGTGTCAAACTGCTTTAGTTTATTTTAGAGATTGTTTCAGTTTAAAGGATACTTCTTGATACACGGCACCAGCCTACTACTGGTATTAAACCAACTTAAAAGTGTGTGTCTGATTACAATTCCATCTGGTCTCTGTTTTTATGATTATGCACTCTGTTCATTTAGGCTGTAAAATGGTATATTCAGGTCAACTCACAGTTACATGTCATGCAACAGGTCTGCAAAGTGGTTTCAGTCTTTCTTACAGGTTTTGCCAATAATAAGTTATCCTCTGTTACTGTCTGTCGTCATCTCTTTTTTTCTACTAATCATCTCCTGATGTTTATCACTTTAGAACTCAAATCGTCCTTTCAGTTCATCAGATGACAGTGAGCGAGAGGATGTTAGAGTACCAAGGTTGAGGAGGACCAAAAGCCTTATGGTAAACTGCATGATGACAACATTCTTTTTTCAGGAAACCTCTTCTCACAGTCTTCTTTCAGTCATCAAAAATACTGCGTATGTTTTAGCTTTGATGCCGGTAGAAATCACCCTGAATGTGAGTTTGTTTTTTGGAACAAATAATTTGAGGAACCTTCGTGCACAATGTGTCATCCGTGTTGCTTTAATGGTAATTCTTTTTTTTAATTTATTTTTTTATTTACAGATGAACGAGATCATTCCAGAAGGCTCAGATGATCTCTTTGATTCCACATCAGACAGTGGGGAGGAATTTGTCCCTTGTTCCAGTGACGGCAGTAGTTCCAGCTGTAGTGAGACCTCACATGTTTTGCCTCTTACAAGTCTGCCTCACAGGGTCAGAGGGTCTTCTCCAAGTCCCCCTTTACCTGACAGCACCAGCTGTCTCAGCATGGACATTGAGGAGATAACTGATCTCAATTCTGAGAACACGCAGATCAGCACAAGGTCTCTGACTATTGAAGAGAAAGGTGGAGAGTGCGCTGACACTGTGAACATGGAAGTTGAAGAAGAAGCCACAGTAATAGTCAATGCTGTCACCAAGAAGGGGGATGGGTCCCGTATTTACAATAAAAAACATTACTGTCTGTTCTGCTTAAAGCCTTTCAGCAAAATGGCAAGGCATCTCGAACAAGTACATTCAATGGAAAGAGACGTTGTAAAGGCTTGCCTGTTTCCGAAGGGTTCAAAACAAAGGAAAATTCATCTTGACCATCTTCGCAACAAAGGGAACTATGCTTACAATGCTGCTGTATTTAAAACCGGCAAAGGAGAGCTTGTTCCACAGAAGCGACCGCCTCAAGAGTCCCAGGGCAAAGACTACATGCATTGCGCATATTGTCAGGGACTATTCCTTAGAAACATATTGTGGCGACATGTGAGAAATTGCAGATTACACACTTCAAGTGCCACCTCAAAACCTGGAAAGACACGTGTGCAGTCCCTGTGTGCTTTCGCGGAACCTGCTCCACCACACATTAGTAAAAAGCTATGGCAGTTGATTAATAACATGAATCAGGATGACATAACCCTTGCTGTTAAGGGTGACAAGTGTATCATTCAGTTGGGAGAGCATATGCTGAACAAATGTGGGTCCAGTGTCAAAAGGCATGAACACATCAGACAGAAGATGCGTGAACTTGGAAGATTCCTGATAAATGCCAAGAAAGTTTCTACAGTTAAAGACGTGGAGACCCTTATTGACCCCAAGTACTACATGACAACCGTGAAAGCTGTGAAGCGTACTTGTGGATTCAACAGTGAAGCAGAGACATTTCAATCTAAGAGTCTTGCTCTTAAATTGGGACACAGCTTGGGGAAACTTGCCAAACTGGTTGAGAGCAATGGAAGGATTGCAGGAAATAGTGACGCCGTTGACAAAGCCCTGAGCTTCCAACAAGTGCATGCGACTCGGTGGAATGAGCTGATATCTGCCACAGCCTCACGAAATATTGAGGAGGGGAGGTGGAACATGCCTACAATCCTGCCATTCACTGAGGATGTGCAATTACTGCATGCATACCTGCATAGAAAGCAGGAAGAATATTTAAATCACTTAACAGCAGAGCCCACTGCTCAAAATTGGTCAAACCTGGCAAAAGTTTCTTTGGCTCAAGTAATCATTTTTAACCGTAGAAGGGAAGGGGAGGTGTCAAGTATGCCCTTAACTGCATATTTATCCAGGGATACCTCTGATCCTCATGGGGATGTAGACTGGGCGCTCTCGGAGATGGAGAAAAAATTGTGCAGACACTTCTCGCGGATTGAGACAAGGGGGAAAAGAGGAAGAAAGGTTCCCATCTTGTTGACACCAAAAATGCTCAGTGCACTGGAGCTGCTAGTGCAACAGAGGGACACATGTGGAGTCTTGAAAGATAATGTTTACATGTTTGCCAGGCCAGCAGCCATGTCTCACTACAGAGGCTCGGATTGCATTCGCAACTTTGGAAAAGCTTGCGAAGCCAAGAACCCTGCTGCTTTGTCCTCAACTAAGTTGCGTAAGCAGATTGCAACACTCTCCACCGTTCTCAACATGAATGAAACCGAGATGGACCAACTTGCCAACTTTATGGGACATGACATTCAAATCCATCGTAGTTTTTATCGCCTGCCTGAAGGGACCCTGCAACTCGCCAAAATCAGCAAGGTTCTTATGGCAATGGAACAGGGAAGATTAGTGGAGTTCAAGGGAAAGAACCTCGACGAGATTGAGATAGACCCTCATGGTTTGTATTGATACTCGTACTGAGATACATGCATATAAATATGTTGCCTAAAATAATTGACAACTGGGTCTCAGGTGAAGATGAAGGAAACCCAGCCATTGAAAATAGGCAGAAAACTAGTAGTAACACCAGTTTACCGTTTCCTCTTTAGAGAAAGTCCAGGCACAGAGTGAGGAGGAAGATTGTGCAGATGAGGAAGAGAATGCCACTGAATTAGGACTGCCAGGTATGCACAGTGACACTGTTTTGTCTATGATCTCTAAAGCCCCCCACTATGTTAGAAAAGACAAAATACTAATAAAAACCATGGATTTGTACTCAGTCATCAAAAGTGTTGGTGTGATTATATATCCAGGGTTGTCTCCTCTTGCCCAATCACAGCCACCCATCAATACCTGACATATCAACAATTCAATAAGTTTAAGTCTTGACAATTGCTTCCGTGCCTCCATAGAGAAACCAGCCACAGAAGTGACTCCACTATCCAAGAGTGAAGTGGTGCCAGCAACCAGACACGTGGTGCCCCTGGCAATGCCCTTAAGGAAGTCCACCTCCAAATGTAATTCGGGAGCCTTAACACATTAACACTACATACAATAAATTAGTAGCTGAGTTATAAATGTGGTCTGTATGTACAATCTGTGAATTCTTGTTTTGATTTTGTTCCTCATTCTTTAATTTTATGTTCAGTTCTCAAAACTGTTCAAAAAAGGAAGTGGGAGACCACAGAGGTCCAGGCTGTTGAGAGGCACATGATGCACTTCATCACATCACTCCGTGTACCGGGCAAGATGGACTGTGAAAAATGTCTGAGGGCTGAGCCTTTGGCATTAAAAGACAGAGATTGGCAAGCTGTTAAATTTTACATTCATAACCGTATTATGACACTTAAGAGAAAAATATAGATTTGTACTCAAAATAGGCATGTGGTGTTCTACAGCATAACACTTCTAGAGTTTGTCACAAGCTTCAACCTCTTATCCTATTATTTTCTATATGCAGTTAGTAAATTAGTTTCAGTTTGAGCTAGATGCACTGTATTAACAGTTAGAGCACCACAGCATGTGGCAAGCTCTGCACTGAAAAACCTGTTTTCAATTCTATGGATGTAACTGTCTGTGATAGACTGGCGACCTGTCTGGGGTGTACCCCGCCTCTCGCCCTGTGTCGGCTGGGATAGGCTCCAGCCCCCCCGTGACCCTACAAAGGATAAGCGGTATAGCTAATGGATGGATGGATAGATGGATGAATGGATGGATGTAACTGCATTTTATTTGTTACAGTTTTATGTGTTGACTGATGTTGTTTGATGTTTTCTTTTTCTTTTGTTTTTTACTCTGAAGCCAATGATCTTTTGTTTTTTATGGTGTAGAGATAAGTTTCAAAATATCCTGTGACAGTACTTCAAGATTGCTGTTTACAGTCTGACAGTGCCAATTGTTTTGGTAGAGTTCCAACTTGGACAAATAACTAGTGCCAGTGATTGTATTTTTTTATGTTTGCATAATCAGTACAAAAGTAATGCGAAGGCAAAAATTAAGACACACGGATTGGTCTGTTAAATTCTAAATTCATATGGCATTTTAAATGAAAGGTTCTCACCTACAGACTTGGTCTATTTATTTTCTGTTTGCACTTCTAGGTCTTTTTGCACTACAACGAATTAGGTTATCCCTGGATGCGCTGTTCTATGCGTGCAACTACGTTGCATTACTACTGCTGTTTTATTGCACTGTGTAGTAATTGGTTCAGTTTAAAATATCCTGCGATATACTGATACCGGAAATTCTTTAGAAGTGTTTCTGCTCTTGAATTGGATATAACCAGTTACAGTGGTTTTCTTTTTCATTATGTATGCTGAATGTAGTGAAAATGCTGTTCTAAATTGTGCACATGATCTGTTGAACATTTTTGCACTAAAAGATTGAGAGAATGTACCAGAGTTGTGCTGTGTTACATTTTTTTATTAGTTCAAAAGGTAGCAACAATAGATTCTGTCAGATACATGTGTATGTTAATATCTATGTAATAGTCCCACAACCATAATTTTATAGAAATTTATTATTATATAAATTATTATATTTTTTTGCACAGATGTGCCACTTTCTCTTCAAAGCCACCAATATCTTTGTGAGCTTCTCCTCAGGATCCTTACTCCCAAGATAGTCTCATATAGGTTCAGGGAAATAGTAGTTATAGGTAGTTCTAGATGTAGAGGTATTGGACCTTGAGGTACACTTTAGTCCCCATGACCTTAAGTCTTCATAAATCATCCAAAGGATGCTTGGAAGCCGTACACTCACTATGTATCATGAGCTATATACTGGACTGCATTGCAGCAATATTAAGTTAGTAATTTAAAGATGTATTTTGATAGGGATGTTCTTACCACTGCACTACTAAGGCTTAAATCTCAGGCACTTGCAATGGTGGTTTGAAGCGCTCTGTGAACAAAATGTGATGGTAGCTGTGCTGAGATTTGAGAAAGCATCTCTTTGCTGCTCTATCTTTGGTTATCAGATGAGTGTGAAACAGGTGGTGTCTGGAGAGAGGGGGCTGGGGATGATCTTGGCTTCCTTGTTGTGGATTTAAGGGAGATGGCCGCTTATTACTCTTAACCTTGTCCATATTCTGTGTTAATTGGTTTCATTGAAAACAAATGAGCTGATGAGTCAGCAATTAACTGTGTGTAGTTGTTTTGTGTGGATTGAAACATATTTAATACACATCACCAGGCTGCTAGTCCCCATTCCGATGTATAAACAAAGTTTATGTTAATAAGGGTCCCCATGGTTCATGCATTCTTGTACAGATCTGTGTGTATGCAAATGCAGTACCCACAAATGACAAGTTATTGAAAAGTCCCCGAAAGTCCCGTTCCAGACAGGTTTGGGACATTATTTCATCCAATCAAAAATTGGAGGTGATATATGCATTAAAGAACAAAAGTTGAACTTGCCTGATTTTTTTCAGCCCTGTGGGACCTCTGGAAAGGGGTGTCCCCATAAATGAGGTGCCTGACATGGGTCCCCACATGTGGATAAAGACAGGCATGTGTGTGTGTGTGTGTGTGTGTGTGTGTGTGTGTGTGTGTGTGTGTGTGTGTGTTAAGGAAAGGCAGAGAGCACTAATACGTCAGGCTGAGAAGGTCAGTGAAAGGCTAAGGGGCCGTTGAGGTCCTTCCATTAAGGAGTTTTGGACACCTGTCACCCCCCAAAAAAACTACAGCCCCCACACCCCCCTGACTGGCTCAGCATCTCAGCCAGGCTCCCAGGAAATGACTGCGGACAGAAGCCCAATCCATTCTCTGTCTCTCTGACTGGAGTCCAAGTCTGGAGGATTAGGAACGAGTCTATTACTCTGTTGCCTCCTGAGCCTCAGGACGCCGGGAGACTGAAAAGGAGGATTCTGGGAAAGTCGGAGAAGACGGAATTATACTGAGGGAAAATAACTGTTTGTGAGATTCATATATATACAGTACTGTGCAAAAGTTTTAGGCAGGTGTGAAGTATTTAAAGTTATAAAAAAATATACATAAAAATATAAATGTGAATAAAAAATTTTTTTTAATCAATTCATGAAATACAAAGTGAGGGAAAACCAAATTGGTATCAAAACAACATTTGGTGTGACCACCCTTCGCCTTCAAAACAGCATCCCCTGCCTAAAACTTATGCACAGTACTGTATATACAGAAAATACTGTTTGTGAGATTCAGATTTATATATATCCATCCATCCATTAACTTCTACCGCTTATCCTGTACAGGGTCACGGGGGGGGCTGGAGCCTATCCCAGCGGACACAGGGCGAGAGGCGGGGTACACCCTGGACAGGTCGCCAGTCTATCACAGGGCCATTTATATATATATATATATATATATATATATATATATATATATATATATATATATATATATATATATATATATATATATATACACACAGAAAATACTGTTTGTGAGATTCATATTTATATATATACAGAAAATACTGTTTGTGAGATTCATATTTACATATATACATATGTGTATATATATATACACAGAAAATACTGTTTGTGAGATTCTTTTCGTTTAATGTTTTTTGGTTTATGTAAGTACTGTATAAATGCTATATATATACAGTATATATATATATATATATATATATATATATATATATATATACAGTACATAGTATAAATACAAAAATTTCATACACTACAAAAAGTATCTATATATCTATAGATATATATACAGTATATATACAGTATATATATATATATATATATATATATATATATATATATATATATATATATATATATATGTACTGTATAGAATACTGTTTGTGAGATTCTTTTCATGTAATTTCTTTGATGTGTACAGTACAGTGCAAAGGTTATAGGCAGGTGTGGAAAACCAAGTATTTAAAGTAAGAATGCTTTTCAAAACATACACCTACATGTTAATTGTTAATTGTCAATTAATGAAATGCAAAGTGAGTGAAAAGAAAATCTATATCAAATCTCCTGCCGAAAACGTATGTATGTACTTGTATGTAAATAGTGTACATATACTGTATATACACACTCACAGACATACACAGAGTGCATTTATTCAAACCAAGAGCAGTGAGCCCTGCAACACTCAGAACATCTATCACTTCCAGTTATGGAGGTAGATTTCTATCAAAATAAAAGGAGGTGTTTGTGTGTGGATGGCAAAAACACATTTGTGGATTATTTTTACCAACACAAATAGGTGAGTGTGTTTGTTTCCTTCTGATATCCAGCTGATCTCCGTTGTCTGAGCGTGTGGGTCCGGTCGACGGAGCGGTAAAGCCAGGCTGACAGGCTGGTGTGTGTGTGTGTGTGCCCGGGTTAGCGGTGGGCTGGCCGATGTTCCCCACGCGGGGACGGGTGTTCGTCAGGCGTGGGGGAACGTCGTGCGCATGGAGGAGGTGTTGGGTGACAACACAACGGGGTTGACAGGGTCTCAAATCGCTAAGGAACCGGACTGCTGGTTCAAACCCCTTATTTAATCTCTGGTAGGAGTGAGACAGAACAAATAGAGAGAAAGACAATGAGAGAGAAAATATGGCGAGAGAGAGAGAGAGAGAGAAGCAGGTAAGGAGAGAGAATGACAGAGTGGGGGAGAGAGAGAATGACAGAGAGAGAGAGAGAGAGAGAGAGAGAGAGAGAGAGAGAGAGAGAGAGAGAGAGAGAGAGAGAGAGAGAGAGAGGTTCAAGTTGGGGGGGAGGGGGGGGGGGGGTTAAAGATGTGTCCGTCTAAGGGAAACATAAAACTTGACTAACACAGCCATGTTATTTTCCAAATTAAAATCACAATCGTAGGTTCATCTAAATGAAAACAATGGCACATTCGCAGCATATCAGTGCAATAATGCAATGCCTTTAACAGGGCTCCTTAATCTGTCCTCCATTTTGAAGACAACAGCAGCCGGTTGCCGGGCGGACCAGCGGTAGATCCCGCAGGGCTGTCGAGTCCTGCTCTGCTATCGTGTGGTCACAAACACAACCCCCCCTCTGAGCAGGACATGGTATATCCCGCCTGGCTGTGTGTCAATGGACCCGGCACAGTCAGACATAGGCCCGCGGAGATGTAGGGGGGAGGGGGGGGGGGTGGCGGGGGTGGTGGTGGCACTTGGCCCTCTAATTAATTGTGAGTGGTTTATTCAGAGCTCACAGCGGTGGACTGGTGTACAGGACATTCTGGAGGAGAGCAGAGCGGAGCGGAGGGGAGAGAGAGAGGGAGAGGGAGAGAGGGAGAGTGAGGGGTGGGTTGTGTGCAGTGTCACGCCAAGCCAGGGCGATCACACTGGCATTGCAAATATCATGGTGGCTTTCTGAATCAACAGTGGAGGTGCCACACCAGATAGCAAGCACACACACCAAATATGCACACACACACACACATATGCACACACACACGACCACACTAAAAAAACACTAAATCACATCCATGTTCTAATTCTACTCTTCTTTCTCCGTGCAGCTCTCTCTTACACACTCGTTCACACATTCTCTCTCTTTCTCTCTCTCTCTCTCTCTCTCTCTCTCTCTCTCTCTCTCTCTCTCTCTCTCTCTCTCTCTCTCTCTCACACACACACACACACAGTGATTCTTCCTCTTTCCTATTTTCTCTCTTTCTTTCTCTCTCTCTTCTCTCTCTCTCTCTTCATTCTCCCAGGCACACACACACACACACACACACACACACACACACACACACACACACACACACACACGGAGACAATCAGCCAGCGAGGGCGACAAGAGGGGAAACAGTTTGCGTTTAACCTTCACAACGGCTCCATTTCCCACCCCCAAGGCAGGGGATCGAGGGGGGCATGGGGGTCAGTGAGAGAGGACAATGGGGGGGTGTTTACTATAACCCCCCCCCCCCCCCACACACACACACACACACACACACACACACACACACACACACACACACACACACACCCGGCGCGCTGCTGTATCAGACAAACACCAGGGCGGGGAAATTGGAATTAATAATGTAAGCCTTAATGTGTTGACTCGACGCCGACCACGGCTTCAATAAAACATGACGAGTACAGTGGGCCATCAAGGTCTATCGCTCCACTCCTCTTCCTCCTCCTCCTCCTCGCCTTCCTTTCTTCCCCCAATCCAAAGAACCTCAGGGTCAAAAAGACGTCGGCGGCGAAACGCTATTTCCTGAAAGGACCCAACCTGGCGTCAAGGTTAATCTGGGATTGCAGTGGGGGTCACAGCAAATACGTGTCCATGGGATCAGAGGAATGTATCGAGTCATACGGTCTGTTCCAACGGAGGTCATGAGTCATAGGGTCTGTTCCAACGGAGGTCATGAGTCACAGGGTCGGTTCTAACGGAGGTCATGAGTCACAGGGTCTGTTCCAACGGAGGTCATGAGTCATAGGGTCTGTTCCAACGGAGGTCATGAGTCATAGGTCACTCGGCTCCAGCGTCCAAGTTGGGGGGAAAATCGGGGGTCGACGGAATCAATTTCCTAGCGGTGTGGAAAACACAGCGGAGTCAGAGGAGCCATTGTTCTCTGAGGCCCGATAATGCCTCAGCAAATACGCCCTGTCGCCTCATAGATTTATGAATTGCGTTTGAGTGATATTTGCCGACGGGGGAGGGGGGGTCTTTTTTGGGGGGGGGACGGGCTCGGAGCCTCGGCGCCACGTGAAGAAGCCGCCTCACACCCGTTGCTATATTTGGCCTGTTTGATTCGTCCGCCCCGGTTCCTCTCTGAGCGGGGGAAGCGGGGCAAATGAAAGACGTGGCCCTGGCCGGGGCGAGTGGACAGCTTTCCGATAAGCCAGGGCCTGTGTGCGCTGAGACGCTGCCACCCGCTCCCGCTCGCACCGCTCCGGGAGGAAAACACGGTGGGGGCGGAGTGGGGGGAAATTAGAAACAGACTCTCCTTCCTGACAAATTGGGTCGCTCACTTTTTTTTTCTGCTCTCTCTATCTCTCTCTCTCTCTCTCTCTCTCTCTCTCTCTCTCTCTCTCTTTCTCTCTCTCTCTCTTAGCTTTGCCCTTCTCCTTTTTTTTTCTTTCTTTTTGCCCTAATCTCTTCTTCCTGCCTTTCGGTTTGGGTCTGGCTCTCTGTCTCTCTCTCTCCGTCCGTCTCTCTCCACTTCCCTTGCTCTCTCGCCCAGCGAGGAAATGGAGAATTGGTTAAAAGGTCGCAGTAGATCAAAGTCTTGTTGCGTCAGGCTACCTGCCAGGAGGAGGGAGTACTTACACTCTGCAGAGGGAGGGAGGGAGGGAGGGAGGGCGGGAGGAAGGGAGGGAGGGGGTAGACGGATACAGAATGGAAGAGTGTGGGCGAATGAAAAAGGGATGGAACGGAAGAAAGAGACACGAAGAGGGAGAGTGTGGGCGAGAGGGGAACGAGGGAATGGAGGGAAGGAGGTGGCGAGGAGTAGGGGGAGCGAGGGAGGGAGAGAGAGAAAGAGAGAGGGAGGGAGGCAGGCGAGACGGAGATTGTGCCATCTGCACCCAGATCAATGAGCATTAGGGAGGGCAGGCTAAAAAGGGAGATGGGACAGGGAGACAGCGGTGTGCCACCAATCACTGTCACATTACAGGCCCGCTCCTCTGGTGGGCGCCCGCTACAGAGTCTGTCTCCCCTCCATCCCTCCCTCCCTCCCTCTCTCCCTCCCTCCATCCCTCTCCCTCTCTCCCTCCCTCTCTCCTTCCCTTCTTCCCTCTGTCCCTCCCTTCCTCTGTCCCTCCCTCCCTCCCTCCCACCCTCCCTCCCTCCCTCCCTCCCTCCCTTGCCCCCTCCCTCCCGCTCTCCCACCCTCTCTCCTTCCCGCTATCCCTCCTACCCTTCTTTTCTTCTCTCCCCTCTACCCTTCTTCTATCTTCTCTCTCTCTCTCTCTCTCTCTCTCTCTCTCTCTCTCTCTCTCTCTCTCTCTATCTCTCTCTCTATCTCTCTCTCTCTCTCTAATATAGAATGAAATAGAAAACAACTTCCCAATGGAATTGGGCAGAACGGCATAGAATTTCTCTGGGAAACCCAGAGAGAGAGAGAGAAAGAGAGAGAGAGTGAGAGACGGGGGTTGGGGGGTGCGGTGGTGGTCGGCGGGGTTGGGGGGGGTGGGTGTGGGGGTGGGTGTGGGGGGCGTGGGGGGTCGGGGGGATTCGGGGGTTGATGAATAAAGGTGGAGCGTTAGAATCAATGATTCCGGATGGAGGAGCCATGTGATTGGGCTGTGTAAATCCCTCTAAAAGGTCAGCTGTCTTATCTGATAAGCCCCAGCCTTCTAACGTTCCCCGTAGCCACAACCCCCCCCCCCCCTCTCTCACCTCAACACCCCGCCCCCCATCCCCATCGCCCCCTCCACAACCACACACACACACACACACACACACACCGCAGGGCAGGAGGAACTGGTCCGGAACTGAACTAGATCCTGGAGTTGTTGGTGCTCGTATATGAACTGAAGGGAACATTCGTTGTTGTGTTTGCTTTCGCGGTGTGGATAACTTTAAAAAACAAATTCAGGCTGGCTGTTAATCGAACTTCGATATGGCTACGGATCAAATAAACCAAAGATACGTGAAGAGGCCCCCATTAACCAGGTAGATCAGATTTAATCCATTCTCTACTGTAAAACAACCCTTACGATAGGAATTTTGGAGAGGAATCCGATGCAAAAGAAAAGGAAAAACAGACAAACCCCGTGTTTTTCACGCTATCTGCCATGCAAAAAAAATCTGTCAGAAATAGCAAAAGTAATTTCCTTCTAATGATATTTTAGGCAGCTGGAATGAGAAGTCCTTCAGTGCATATTGCAGGGTGCTTAGTCAGAATAGGGGCATCATAAAAACGTCACTCTTCACTTGTTCCCCCCTCATTTTAATAATCATCCCGCACAGAATTCCAGGGATGTGTTTTATTCTATTCCCCTCTCTCTGCGCGTGTCGGCTCTCCCGAGCAATTTATTGCAATGTGTCAATCATGTTTTTCCAGCACTCTCCGTTTGAAACGTCTCGCGAAGGAACTCGTTTTTTTTTGTATTTTCTTTTTTTTGGGGGAGGGGGGAGGGGGGGGGCTTCAAACACGCCGCGCTCCATCGTTTCCTTTTCTCTCTCTCTCTTTCACAGAGTCCCAATCGCTTTCTTCTCTCTCTCCCTCTCCCTGCCGCTTCTACCACTGTCCCCTAGCAGACCAGACAGCTGTTCACTGACCTAAACACTATCTTTTTCCCCGTTCTTCAGAGTTTTCCAGCTTCTGCGTGTCTTTCATTTGAACACACTCCCCTACATCCCCCCCCCCCCCCCCCCGTTTCTTTAGAAGGCGTCTGGCAGACAGACAGGAACAGAGTACCGCAGGTCCTTTTGGTGAGTTGACCTTGAGTCCCTTCCCTCCCCACAGTGGATTGGCTGTGGGCACGCACCTGTCCTGCCCCCCCCCCCCCCCCCCTCTCTCTCTCTCTCTCTCTCTCTCTCTCTCTCTCTCTCTCTCTCTCTCTCTCTCTCTCCGTCTCTCTCTCTCTCTGTCTCTCCTCCTCCTCCTCGCCAAGGGTAGTGGTACCACGTGTTGGCCGTGACAGCTGCTCTCTCCCTCTCTCTCTCTCTCTCTCTCTCTCTCTCTCTCTCTCTCTCTCTCTCTCTCTCTCTCTCTCTCTCTCTCTCTCTGTCTCTCTCTTTCTCTCTCTCTCTCTCTCTCTCTCTCTCTCTCTCTCTCTCTCTCTCTCTCTCTCTCTCTCTCTCTCTCTCTCTCTCTCTCTCTCTCTCTCTCTCTCTCTCTCTCTCTCTCTCTCTCTCTCTCTCTCTCTCTCTCTCTCTCTCTCTCTCTCTCTCTCTCTCTCTCTCTCTCTCTCTCTCTCTCTCTCTCTCCCTCTCTCTCTCACCTTAAAGCCCTTGTTCCGTTCAGGCCATCACCCTCTTCCTCCCCCTCCGTCACTTTCCTCCTCTTCCCTCCCTCCCTCTCCCCAGCTCCTACCTGGCTGTTCAAAACCTTAGCATCACAGTTGTGTGTGTGAGGAGTGTAGACTCAGCTACTCTACTCTACTCTACTCTACTCTACTCTATTTGATATATGATTTATGTGATAGCTCCAATACATAAATACTACAAAGATAAGATTCAGTTTGAGTTCAGGGTTCAGTTTGGTGCTTTTTTTCTCTTCCAGCACCCAACACCATCAGACCTGTTAGGAGAGAGGCAGGATATTCAGACAAAGGGTTTGGGTGGGCTAGACTAGTGCCTAGGGAAATACCAATGCAGGTCTGCAGGCAAGAGAAGCTGAACAAAAAGAAAGAGAGAGAGAAAGAGAGAGAGAAAAAAAGAAAGAAGATCCATGGAGGTTGGAGGTCAACTCTTTTCCTTTTTTCATTGCTTCCCCCCTCTCTCTCTCTCTCTCTCTCTCTCTCTCTCTCTCTCTCTCTGTCTGTATACGTTTGCGAGCTCCATTTATTCATCAGCATGACTCGACTAAACATCGTCAAGCCAGTCACTGTGCACGAGAAAGGATTAAATCCGACGCAGCTTAGCTTGGAGCCGTTATTGACAGAGGGGCTTGCCCTGATGAAACCTTCTCCAATCCCTCCCCACGCCCCGACGTTCAACAACGCCCCGCTGTACAAAGCACGCCAGCGTTGACGCAGTGTCATATTCTACCGCCAGGCTCCTTATTATCCGCCTAGCTTACTCCGCTAATCTCTCCTGACACGTGTCCATAGCCAATTAAAATGTGTCAACAAAAGGTTATACCCAATCAAATTGCTTCGTTTAGAGCGATGGCAACAAAAAAGCAGGAAGTTGCGAAGGACCGTTTTTGGAAAACTTCCTGTTTGGTTTTCTGGCTTCCCAAAAGATAGATTCCCCAATCACTGTAAGAGGGCAGAAATCCATGTACAGTATCATGTGAAAACATATATCCAGCACCCAGATACTGTAGCCTATAAAAAAAATTATCAGACCAATATTATTTTTGTTCCTGCTGTGAATATCCATCCCTCGAGTGAAGCTGAGAGGAATTTAAAATTAAGGGATGAGGGGTGTTGTGTGGGAGGGGGTGGGTAAAAATGTAGCATATATCTCAGTGTCATATGAAAAGAGTGTAGCTATTCGGCGGCCATCTTCATTGGTTTTGATGTGACATCAAGCCTTGTAATTTAGCGCCGGCCCGGTCTGGCACTCTGAGGAGACAGCGACCGCGGCAGAAACACTTTATGTAATAGAAATGTGGAGATCTGAGACACTTTTAATAAACCTGTGGGGAAGTCGTAAATTGGATCTGCCTGCGAGGACCTGGCTTGAATAGAGAGAGGGAGACAGGGAGGCAGAAAGAGAGAGAGAGAGAGAGAAAGAGGAGAGGGAGAGATAGGGAGGGGGAGAGACAGAGAGAGAGAGAGAGAGAGAGAGAGAGAGAGAGAGAGAGAGAGTGAGAGAGTGAGATAGAGAGCGATGGAGGGAGAGCCAGAGAGAGAGAGAGAAAGGGGCGGGGTGAGAGGATGAGAAAACCAGAGGGATACAGGAAGAACAGAGGAAGTAAAAAAAGAGACACAAAGGATGAGAGAGAAAAAGAATAATAAAAAAGAAAACGGGTCCTGAGTACTTCTTCTGGGTGAGGTCACAACTTTGGATAGCAATTAGCCGTCGTTACGGCGACGGAGCCGGCGTCTTCCCACCCTGCCCCCTTCGCTAACGTGCTCCTTTGATTACTGCTCCCAGGCCCGGTCCATGGCTGCCAGATCCGAAATGGGGGGAGGAGGGGTGATCTGATTGCTCTAATCTGTTAGATAATTACAATGGTTAATTAGTCCATGAAGCGCTTGTTTTGCATGATAAGAGCGGGAAGCGGGAGCGAGTGCAACGAGATCCACGTTCTGATAATTGCGCTGCCGTTAGGGAAAGCGGACGGGACTTCGGAGCTGTCGTTAGGGAAAGCAGATGGGACTTCGGCGCTGTAATCGAGATCCAGTGTTTGATTCACAGTAGATCAGCGCTAATTGGTCCGAGTCCTCTGCCGGGTTTTTACTCCCCCCCCCCCCCCCGTTGTGGCAGAGGTGGTTCTGGAAGGTGCTGGTGTCTGTTTCCCTCAGCCCGGTAGGAACAGGCCCGGTAGGAACAGGTCCGGTAGGAACAGGTCCGGTAGGAACAGCTCCGGTCGGCCCAACAGTCAGCATTCACGTAGCCTCGTGTGTACTCCATGGGGCTCTTTGAATACAGCAGAATAAAAATTAAGATATAGACGGATTCAAACTATATATAAAATATATAAAATATCTGCTCTGAAGATATTTTGCTGAAATATATATATATATATATATTTATATATATATATATGTATATATATATATATATATATATATATATATATATATTTATCATCAAAATATCTTCAGTTCAACTATTTATATGTCACCAGTGACACTCTCTCTCACTTTCTCTCTCTCTCTCTCTCTCTCTCTCTCTCTCTCTCTCTCTCTCTCTCTCTCTCTCTCTCTCTCTCTCTCTGCGGCCTGGTGTCTGGCCTGTCACTAACCTCTAAAACCATGTCCCCTCTCCAAAACACCCTACCATATCTACGGGGCCAATCCTAAGTCCAGGCTTAGCGCGGACAAATCTGGTTTTATTGTGCGCTTTTCAAATTGGCAGGGCCTCTAAGACGCTGTCAGTCAGCGTGGAGAGCAGACTCCCTCTCTCTCTCTCTCTCTCTCTCTCTCTCTCTCCGCTCCTCAGACCTTATCAGCGGGATCTCTCTCCTCACGGCAGGCCAGACCAGGGCCACCGATTGCCTGTGGCTGACCCAAGGGTGTGAGTGTGTGTGAGTGTGTGTGTGTGTGTGTGTGTGTGTGTGCGCACAGTGGGGTTGGTGGTTGTGTGCAGTGTGTGTTGTGTATGGACGTGTTCTTTTATTGTATGTGTGTATAGGTTGTGTTTTTGGTTTGGTTTGTGTCTTTGTGAATAGTGGGGTTGGTGGGCACTTTTTGTGTATGAATGTTTTTATTGCTTATGTGTGTGTTTGTGTGTACTATATTTTTGCTTGTGTGTGTGTGTGTGTGTGTGTGTGTGTGTGTGTGTGTGTGTGTGTGTGTGTGTGTTTGTAGATTGTCATCTTTTGTCCATGGAGGAAACCATACACCGGCTGTCACACTTTCTTTGTCTGAAAATAAAATACTATATCCAGTGCTTGAATACACCTGTGTACCTCAGCGGTATTTTTCTCTGCGGCTGTGTAGCACCCAGTGTGTGTGTTTGTGCGTGTGTGTGTGTGTGTGTGTGTGTGTGTGTGTGTGTGCACGCTAGTGTGCATGTGTGTGTTCATGTCTGTTCCTATCTGATCTGTTTGTGTTTGTTCATGTAGACCCGTGTGTGTCTGCATCAATGTGATTGTGTGTGCGTGTGTGTGTATGTGTGCGTGTGTGCACAGCCTCCCCAAAGCTACAGAGCCCGGTTAATCCCGTCTGGTTGGCTGGAGGACGGATGATTGACGGTCCAGTCGGCCCATGGAGACACACGGGGCGCGTGAACCGCTCCCAGAACAATATGAGTCGGGCTCCAAATAAACCTGCTTGTTGACTTTACGAGCCCGTAGGATTTTGATTACGCCTCTAAACCCAGCCTGTCGTAATTTAACTGGGCAGGTCCAAAAAAAGATATATATATAATAACAATTTAAAGATTTCCATTGTTCTTCTTGCAGGAAATGATATGGCTCTTTTTTAATAATTTTTATATTTTTTTGGTTAAAATGTTGAGGATACCGCTTGAAGAATCAGTATTTTTATGGTCGAGATAATTTTACTAATGCCCCCTTTTCTAGCAGGCTTTAAAAAACATGCTTTAATGCTTTCAGGCTGACATTTTGTGTTACTTTCAAGGTTATTATTGAGCTTGGAAAAGGGCTGTGAAGTGGAAGAGAGAGGAAAACACATCTGTCACTCATGGGAGATTTTTTTTTACCAAAACAGCTGCCTGATATATTATATACAGTGCATCCGGAAAGTATCCATACCCCTTAACTTTTTCCACATTTTATTATGTTACAGCCTAATTCCAAAATGGATTAAATAAAAAAAAAATTCTCAACATTCTACACACAATACCGCGTAATGACAAAGTCCAAAAAGTTTTTTTTTATTTTTTGTACATAAGGATTCACACCCTTTACTCAATACCTTGTTGAAGCACCTTTGGCAGCAATTACAACCTCAAGTCTTCTTGAGTATGACG
>JAPMUY010002513.1:0-22437 GCA_026901105.3 Galaxias olidus | reverse complement strand
TCTGAAGTGAGTAGCGAAGGCAAAGTTGTAGTTGATGGTAAATGAATAGGTCTACTGTTTATTTTTTTTTCTAATCGTGACGATGTTGGTAAAAGCAAGCCAACTAATATATTTAAAAATTATTCATCTTACATCACCAACCACTTAAGGGGATGGTCAACTACGTAGATGTTCAGGCACACCCAGGTATAATCTCCAAAGAAAGGTTAGAAAGTTGTGTTAGGATGACAATCAAGTTTAGGTGTGTTCAAATCTGTTCATGAACATGAACACAATGTATTGACCTTGTTCTGGTTGAATTGTGTGTTGGGTTCTGCAGTAGGCCCCCTACTACGAGTGCTCGAGAAGATAGGCTTCTGATTCAACAGCTTATGGTAAAGAGTTTCACTCACCAAGATGATATCATTCTGTTTAAAGTATTGAAAACTCAATGTAAATGAAGTCTATGGCCACTTGTAAACTATTTAAGGCCAGACACTAAATAGGTAAATATCTTGACCAATACAGTGGTTCTCAACCTGGGGGTCGCCAGACAGTTGTGTGAAAAAAAAAAAAAAAAGGTTTTTACATTCTACTCGATTTTATTGAGTGTGTGCCAGAGGTTCTGTTAGCCGACAATAGTCAGCGTTTCAAAAGCCAATAAATAAAACAGTCACCGGACAATATGTCCGAGAGAGAAAGAAAACCTTGCAAAATCATATATTTTATAATAGCAAAGATGTCTTTATTTATTCCTGTTTCCATGAGACTGCATCAAGCCCAATATAGACCTAGACAGAAATATAATTTAAAGTGGTCTAAGTAAAGACAGAAAGGGGAAAAACACCAATTGCATCACACAGAATATTGACAAAATAAGACTTTAATGAACAATCAATGCGTAGCGTTTCAACCATCATTCCAGTAGTTGCATCATGTCCCTTCATTTCCCCTTTCCTTTATTTTTGGTTTATACATCTCATTGAATTTTTTTCAGTATTTGGTGAAATTCATTCTGTTATGTGTGCTCAGGACAGCAATGCATACTGCATGCACTGCATGCATGTTAAAACCTTTTCTGAAAAACAAAAAACATAACAGCACAGTGTACTAGTTCTGAAGCTTGATGCTTGGTGAAGAAGTGTACAGAGCCCTGGGAGTTGGCGTGGCCAATTACCGTACTTGCTGTAATATTCAGTTTTAACATTCTACTTTTATATTTACATCTATATTTACTATGAACACTGATTTATAATACATATTTTATAATTTGCAATACTATAGAACATTACTCTTTGAAAAGTTATTGCATGAATTTACATTAATTTAACTAAATGTTTGAACAGGTGACAGTTAAGTTGTAGCAATTTCTCTATTTTATTTTGCAATACTAAATGTGCAAAATTTGAGCGGGATTACAGAATGTGCAACATTTTACAGATGGCACCCCGTACTTTAACGGAGGTGATACAGTTCCCTATGTTCACCAAAAAGAGACGTTTGCGAGCGAGCAACCCATCACTATTGCAAATGTTAACCAGAAATGCAATGAGGAAAATGTGTAACTGGCACATAAAACTAGGATAGTATGCCCAATGTCAGGGGTTACCAAGAAGCAATGCTAACGTCAGCTAATTGAGATAACCAGCAATCTGAGGATGATCAAATGAATGACTTTGTGTCAGTGTGGTTATTGAAGTATAACACATAAATACGTGTACACACGTGTTTGGTGAAGGTCCGGCCCCTACTAGACAAACTCCGGCCTCTAGCCAAAGCACGTTGAAGGCCCCTGTTGGACATCTCCAGTTTGGCTCATGTGAGCCTGTCCTCTAAATGATGTCATCCATTTTTAAGTTTACTCTTGTCAGGAGCTGATAGCCACACCAATGGGATCTTAGGAGGCATCACAGTTTACACATCCAAGTGGGGGTTTTCTGATGAATACTGAATTTTTATAAATTTTGATTTTACAGATGACCCTGTGGTGTGACTTACTAACTCGCTGAGTCTAACAAAAGAGTTGTTTGGAGGATAAAAACATGTGGGCCTTAACAGAACTCTGGTGCTGCCTTTAGCTTGAAAAGCAAAGCTCCATCAGGGCACAGACTGGGTCAGTGGGAGCCCAGAGTTCACACACGAAAGCAGTCAAGTGGCTGTGAGAAGGAACACATCAGAGGACTCCTTAATGGCAACAGAAAGTAGAATGGAGAAGCTGAGGCCGGCTTCTGATATGTAGAAGGGTAAGAATAGGTGTAATTCACCAAAAAGCCTTCTACCCATAATCCCCCTTACTAGGAGTTGGGCTTCTCATCCCAGCACAAAGTGCCATGGTGTTTCTACTCATCCCAGCACAAAGTGCCCATGGTGTTTCTACTCATCCCAGCACAAAGTGCCCATGGTGTTTCTACTCATCCCAACACGAAGTGTTCATGGTGTTTCTACTCATCCCAGCACAAAGTGTTCATGGTGTTTCTACTCATCCCAGCACAAAGTGTCATGGTGTTTCTACTCATCCCAGCACAAAGTGTCATGGTGTTTCTACTCATCCCAACACAAAGTGTCATGGTGTTTCTACTCATCCCAGCACAAAGTGCCCATGGTGTTTCTACTCATCCCAACACGAAGTGTCCATGGTGTTTCTACTCATCCCAGCACAAAGTGCCATGGTGTTCCATGGTGTTTTCTGAATCCTGATGGATTCTGCTGCTCCTTTAAATAATTTTCTCCAGGCCAAACAGATATTCTCCTCACACAAATCCAGTGAACTGCAATATTTGGTTGTAATTTACATCTATTGTATTCATTCACTCAGTTTAAGTAAATCATCCTAGTTTACCATTAACTTTGCTCTACATCAAAGACAATATATGATTGATAATTTTTTTTATTTGTAGTTACATGTGGGTAGTGAGCAGACATACACAACTTAACCATCTCTTTCTCATTTTCAGACCAAGGGACAAGATCTCCTTCTCATTTACACCATCTTACCAATGCCCAACAATATTTTTTTGTTCTTACAGATGATTAATGAACATCCTCATGTGAACCAAAACCCTTTTAGTTTCCCTATAAGACACAAGAAAGCACAACAATGCATTAAAAGAAACAACCAAAATGGCCCAAAGACCTGGTAGACCTTTGAAAATGGTCCTCCTCTGTAAGGTGTTATTTCTTCTCTTGCGAAATCCAATCTCTAACCTAACCAAGTAGAGTTTTCTGCTTCATTGGAGTGCACAGGCCTGGCAACTCACCTGCAGTGTAATTAAGACTAAACAAACTCCATCAATCAGCTGCCATTACCCAGAGTGGTGCTGTGGGTGAGGGGAGGAGGTTTGTGGTGCAGGGTGGCGAGCAGTGTGATTACAGCTAGAGTGAGTCTGAGATAGAGCCCCCGGGGAACTCCATCCAGTGTGCACTGGTGTGCTTCTCATTGGCCACGGCCAGAAACTAACACAAACACTCACTGGAACAAACGCAAACATTAGCTTGCATTCACACACTTGCATACGTTCCTTTATGGCCATTATCTAAGGCTATATGAATACCTAATACCCTTTGTTTGGAGGATAAGCCTAAAATAATAATTTTTTGGAACAATGCATTTTATTGGACATAAGTCTAACCCTTTGTCTCCAAGCTTGGGTGTGGTGGTTGCTCATAAAATGGGGGTACCACAGCAATGCATTGTTGGTGGTCCGGATCTCTTCCTCTGATCTGTCATTCATGATCAGTACTCAGATATCATGGAGCTCATCGCCAGCACTGCCAAACTTCCCCAAAGGAAAACGGTATCAGTTGTAGCACACATATACAGCACATGCTTCCTCAAGTTGAAATCAACTTAACTGGCACAAAGACTAAAGGTGTCCTGCCTGAATTGACTGGCTCAAAGACTAAAGGTGTCCTGCCTGAATTGAATTGACTGGAACAAATACTAAAGGTGTCCTGCCTGAATTGAATTGACTGGAACAAAGACTAAAGGTGTCCTGTCTGAATTGAATTGACTGGAACAAAGACTAAAGGTGTCCTGTCTGAATTGAATTGACTGGAACAAAGACTAAAGGTGTCCTGTCTGTGATGTTTGTTTACATCACTTTTTATCAAACCAGTACATTATTATTATTATTATTTATTTTATTTATACAGGGTTAACCGACTGAGCCCTGGGGGGTATTCCATCAACCGCGCTAATGAAATCGGCGCTTAATAGCAAAAGCCTGGCTTGAACTAACGTCAACTTAGTCTTAAGCCTCAAGCCGTTCCATGAACACAATTCGGCCGTCCCCAGTCAACGTTAACTCAAGCCAGGCTTGTACAAGCTGGCATTGTGTGCGCGCACGGAGAACAGAAGCAGGCCGGAACAATCAATTGTCAAAAAGCAGATAAAGTGTCGCAAAAACCAGACAGAGCGGTGCTATTCTCGCGAGAAAAACACGTCAAAGGAATTCGCCACTGACTGTCTCGTCACCAAAAAGGGCAATACTGCTGCGATTTTCAAGGCGAGGGAAAGTGCGTGGCAAAAAATTGCAGACAGATTTAATCTGCATTCAATCAGCATTATTTTGATGCTCACTTTTTTATATAAATTAACACTGAAATCGTAATGAAGGGTTTGTGGCTATATCAGCAGGCACGATAATATCTGAGATGTGTTTCATATTCAGAGGAACAGCGTTCCCTGATTGCTCATCAGGCTAAGGCGTGTCACAGATGACCAGTCGTATTAGCGGAGACCCGGGTTTGATCCCCGCTTGAGGTCAATTGAAAATTATCAACTGTCTGTTTTTCCATTATAGCATCTTAGGTAGTTAATATTTATTTTAGATATGGTGACAATGAAATGTCATTTTCAATGTAACATTGTATTTTATATAGATTTCTGTCACAAATAATGCAATTACAATTAGCAAATGGAATGCCACTGTGGACATTGATTTGTCATTTCAGCATTTTTTTATGTTTGCTGTGGGAATTAGCAACACAGGAAATGCCACACTGTGGACAAAGTGACAATATGGAAATAAGTTAAGTGACAAAGTGGAGCGAGCAAGAATAGATACTTGACGTAACTGTCTTTTGGGATTTTGTTTCCGCCTGTTGGATATTCTTTGCTACACAGCTAAACTAAGCTTGACAGTTAGCCTGCTACGCAGCAGGCTAGTTCAGTGGTATAAATTACCTTGGTAACTGATTCAATTCCTGTTGAATCTTGTTCCATTTATCCGAGGCAATATATAGGTGATATAGTCCTGTGAGCGTGTCCTATGACTGCTGGATTTGTGTTTTTAATAATGAAGTAAGGTAAAAAGGTAACTTGCCCAGCAATGCCTTGTAAACAAAAAGATAATGTTTTTTTCTCCTATCACTAAGAGAAGACCATTTTACTTTTGTATACAGTGTACAATGATGAGTTTGAAAACTATCCCCAGTTACAAAACGCAAAGAAGCACTGTGGTAAACTGCAACATGGGACTTTAAAATAGTTGGGGCTGCATGCATATACACAATATCACCATAATCCATGACTGACAATAGAGTAGATTTTACAATTGTCTTTCTATTTTCAAGTGAAAAGCGTGACCTTACTCTATATGGAGGTCCAAGTCTGGTCCTCACCTTCTTTGTGAGTTCAAGCACATGTGTCTTAAATGATAATTTTTCATCAAGTAAAATTCCCAAGTATTTGTAAACTGCAACACACTCAATTTGGGCCCCATTAAGGGAGCAAATGTTATATGCCTTATAATCTAACTGTTTGGCCCTTGAGAAAAGCATATATTTAGTTTTTGACTCATTAAGGACTAATCTTATATTTATACGGGATTTCTGTACACAATTAAATGCCCTTGTCAGGTTTGACATTGCCTGTTGCATGGATGGAGCACTGGAATAAAGAATGGTGTTATCTGCATAGAAATGTACTTTACAGTCTTTTACAGAGGCACATATATCATTAATCTAAAGTGTAAATATTGTAGGACCTAATACCGAACCTTGTGGCACACCATTTTCTATGGCTACAACCTTTGATTTCAAACCTTCAGCATCTATGCACTGTGTTCTATCAGAGAGGTCGTCCTGAAACCATGCAAAGGCTGCATCGTCAAATCCCAGCAAGGCTAATCTATCCAAAAGTAATCTGTGATGAACTGTATCAAAAGCCTTTGACAAATAAATAAACAAAGCAGTACAATGTTTCTTGTCATCAAGAGCAGTAACTATATCACTTACTACAAGAGTAGCTTCTGTAATAGAACTATGACCAGCTCTGAAACCTGACTGAAAAGGGCTTAAAATATTATTAGTGGTCAAGAAAGCACAAAGCTGTTAATTTACAAGATGTTCTATCATCTTTGCTAGACATTGGAGTTTGGAGATAGGTCTGTAATTATTTAAGTCACTTGCATTCCCCCCTTTATGTAAAGGAGTAACCAGAGCTGATTTCCATATTTTAGGTATTAAACTAGAAGTGATTGTTAAATAAAAAATATCTGTCAGGGGCTCGGCTATGAAGGGGGCAGACAGTTTATCAGATACGGGTCTAATTGATCTGCACCCATAGAGCTTCTCAAACACTTGGAATTGCATACGGCATTTAGAACTTCCACACAATCAAACTGTCTAAATGGGAAGGAAACACCATTTCCATGGGAATTAAATGGGAATATCTCTTCTTCTACCCCAGTGTACACGGCATCTCCTGGTGCCATTTGTGCCCCAATAGCTCTACTGTATTCTTCAAAAAGTGAGCCAGATTTTATCAAATGATGGTTAAAAGCATCACAAATCTCCTTTTTATCAGTTACAAGACTGGAGTCTAGCATTATTTGCTGGGGGAGTCAGGATGAAACACTGCCTGTAAGTGATTTAAGCACTTTCCAGAATTTTCCTGAATTGTTTCCACATTCAGATAAATTGTTCAAATAATATGTAGATTTAGCACTTTTCACCATGTACGTACATGTATTTCTAAGATGTCTAGTTGTTTGCCAGTTCACACCACAAGCACTAGATCAAGCCAAAGCCCAAGCTTTGTTTCTCTGTAATATTTTCTCTCCTATTTCATAAGTATAGAAAGGATTGCTTCCATATTTTATTATACATTTCTTAAAAAGGGGCTAACAAATAAAAAAAAATAGGGCTAATTCAGCATCTGGAAATAGAGCTATAGATGGCAGATTGCTGTCATACAAGTCACGCAAAAATGGCTGCTCAACAAATTTCTTAAAAGACCTCTTAGACATACTGAGATCCAGATCTCTTTGTCCAGTAGGCTGTAGAGACACTGAAACAGTGATCACTAAAATCTATTGGGAACACACAGGACTGTGTATATTTATGTGGCCTTTATGTTTGTCAGGATCATATCCAACAGGGAAGACTTATTAAGATTCCTCAGATTTGGCCATGTGGGTTCTGTGATTAATTGTAAATTAATTAACTAACTAACTAACTAACTAACTAATTAATTAATTTACATGGCATTATATTTATATTTATGTCTAAAATGATTGACACTACACTATTGTAACCTATTTCTTAAAAATTTCCCCAGCTTTCTACTTAAAACATTAAAACAAGCTTTGGGTCCATGTACCTTTGTGGTCTTTTAGCGGGGAGGTTTATTTTCCCCCTGTGGTCACTACCTGCTTTTGAGCGGATGAGACAGTTTGCTATGTTTGGACTGGGAACAAGTGCTTCCCCTCGTCACAGGGTGGAGACAGTGACACTGGCAGGCTGTTTGTGTGACGCTGCTCGTGACAGCTTGCTGTAATGACCCATGAGAGGCCAGCCTCGGCAGGGTGACACTTTCTTGGGGGAAGAAGCAGGCAGGGGTAGCTGGATGGGTGGTGAAGCAATGCGAGGCGGCCAGATTGCAACTCAAACTGCAGAGGAAGGAGTGTCTTTGTAGCACCTCTGGCAGCTAGCACTCCAGCTAAATTAGTGTCAGCTAGAAGTTCATACAGGACACACATTTGGTCAGCCACTCTGACTCGTATACCCTCTATATTTGGCAAGCCAGAGAAATTGTACTTACAACCTAAGGACACACTTTCAAAACCTGGTAACTAGTTTTCAATTAATGTAATGTTCAGTTTAGGATGGGCCATTATTGAAATTATGTTGTACAACTAATGTCCATATATAAAATATTTTAATATACAATAAAATTCCATGTGTATTTGTGATTAAATGTTTTTTTGCATGTGTGAAAAATCTACCACTTTCCAACAAGGATACTGAAAGTAGCTTACTAAATCGGAAATGAATGTGTACAGATGCAGTCACTTTATACAAAAATAAGGGTTGACTAAGTTTATCAGTTTAATGATGCATACCTTTCAACCCGCGAGTGATAAGCTACATATTTGAAGTGTAATGCGCATCCAGTGGAAAAGCTCAAACTATACCTTTACAAAGTATGCACTAATACCCTGATGCTGGAGATCTAACGCAAGCAGCTTTTTAAACCCACATACACCTCCCAGTGGAGCTTCAGCTAATGTTAAGGCAGAGAACTGGAGGGCTGTATGCTACTGACTTAAGTGTTATACAGAGCGTGCAACACACACTAATCACTGACACACCTGTTCACAATCAAATATCATGTCAATGAGGGCTACTTATATGGAGGGGGTACTTATATGACCTGATGTCAAAGTTAAGTTCTCTGTATGTTGAATGAGGTGATATTAGGAAATGCTCCCACCTCCACCCCAACTGCCACCTCGTGTCTGCTAATATGTTCTGCTAATGTGTCCCAAAGAGGATTGATGTATATGTGCCCTCTGCTTTGGAATGGTGTCCCGGATACAGTGCATCCGGAAAGTATTCATACCCCTTCACTTTTTCCACGTTTTATTATGTTACAGCCTAATTCCAAAATGGATTAAATATAAAAAAAATTCCTGAACATTCTACATACAATACCGCATAATGACAAAGTGAATTTTTCTTAGAAATGTTTGCAAATGTATTAAAAATAAAACAATAAAATATCACATGTACATAAGTATTCACACCCTTTGCTGTGACACTCAAAACCAAGTTATGAAGTCCAAGGAATTGTCTGTAGACCTCCGAGACAGGATTGTATCGAGGCACAGATCTGGGGAAGGGCACAAAAAAATGTCTGCAGCATTGAAGGTCCCAACGAGCACAGTAGTCTCCATCATTCGCAAATGGAAGAAGTTTGGAACCACCAGGACTCTTCCTAGAGCTGGCCGCCCGGCCAAATTGAGCAATCGGGGGAGAAGGGCCTTGGTCAGGGAGGTGACCAAGAACCCGATGGTCACTCTGACAGGGCTCCAGTGTTCCTCTGTGGAGATGGGAGAACCTTCCAGAAGGACAACCATCTCTGCAGCAATCCACCAATCAGGCCTTTATGGTAGAGTGGCCAGACGGAAGCCACTCCTCAGTAAAAGGCACATGACTGCCCGCATGGAGTTTGCCAAAAGGCACCTAAAGGACTCTCAGACCATGAGAAACAAAATTCTCTGGTCTGCTGAAACCGAGATTGAACTCTTTGGCCTGAATGCCAAGCGTCATGTCTGGAGGACACCAGGCACTGCTCATCACCTGGCCAATACCATCCCTACAGTAAAGCATGGTGGTGGCAGCATCATGCTGTGGGGGTGTTTTTCAGAGGCAGGAACTGGGAGACTAGTCAGGATCAAGGCAAAGATGAATGCAGCAATGTACAGAGAGATCCTTGATGAAAACCTGCTCCAGAGCGCTCTGGACCTCAGACTGGGGCGAAGGTTCACCTTCCAACAGGACAACGACCCTAAGCACACAGCCAAGATAACAAAGGAGTGGCTTCGGGACAAGTCTGTGAATGCCCTTGAGTGGCCCAGCCAGAGCCCAGATTTGAACCCGATTAAACATCTTTGGAGAGATCTGAAAATGGCTGTGCACCGACGCTCCCCATCCAACCTGATGGAGCTTGAGACGATCTGCAAAGAAGAATGGGAGAAACTGCCCCAAAATAGATGTGCCAAGCTTGTAGCATCATACTCAAGAAGACTTGTAATTGTTATTGCTGTAATTGCTGCCAAAGGTGCTTCAACAAAGTATTGAGTAAAGGGTGTGAATACTTATGTACATGTGATATTTAATTTTTTTATTTTTAATACATTTGCAAAAAATTCAAAAAAACGTTTTTCACTTTATCATTATGCGGTATTGTGTGTAGAATGTTGAGAATTTTTTTTTATTTAATCCATTTTGGAATTAGGCTGTAACATAATAAAATGTGGAAAAAGTGAAGGGGTATGAATACTTTCCGGATGCACTGTATGTACAGGAGGGAGACTCAATATGTATGCATTCAATAAATGATTTGAGAGGGAAGAGTATGTTTGACTGAACTATAGAAAGAAAGAAATGGACTAACAAACAATGTGTTCACCGTTTTTTTGATATTTTAGGCAAGTGGATGATAGCACCAATGAACCAAGCTCTACATCAAACAAAAAGGGATGAAAGAGATTTCATAAGCCTTTGTCTTACAAAGATTCAGTTCTGCCTGTATAAGCCAGCCTACGATAGTAACACAGAGAGAGAAAATGTTCTGTGTGGGGGGGTGCCTGTATGACGGCAGGCGTTTCAGCGTTATGGAGACAGCCGGCAGGAGGGGGGGGGGGGGGTGAATCAATGGCAGAGCACTGATAGATGCTGCCCACAGGGTAATTATTGGCCATTGTGTGTCTTTGGCATGGGAGAGCAGAAAATGTGACAGATAATTAGGAGGTGGTGATTTAGAAGGAAAGACGAAAGGCAGGGCTACAGGCAACACAATCAATGGAAGGAATAAATAAGTCAATAAAAGAACTCAAACCTGTGTGCTCTTGACTACACTTTCCATGGTTGCTATGGCGCCCTTGCAGGCAGACAAAGTAGTTTTATTTATTTTTTCTTAAAATTCAAATGTATTTTTTTTGCCAATTTTTGTGTGTGTATGTATATATATATATACACAGATTTTTCATTCAAACCATTGTCTTAATTAATTGAGGGGACTTGTGCCCCCCGTTGTGAATGGCCTCTGACCAAAATAATATGTATTTATACACTGCCCGGCCAAAAAAAAAAGTCACACACTAATATTTCGTTGGACCGTCCTTAGCTTTGATTACGGCACGCATTCGCTGTGGCATCGTTTCGAAAAGCTTCTGCAATGTCACAACATTTATTTCTGTCCGGAGTTGCATTAATTTTTCACTAAGATCTTGTATTGACGATGGGAGAGTCGGACCACTGCGCAAAGTCTTCTCCAGCACATCCCCAAAGATTCTCAATGGGGTTAAGGTCTGGACTCTGTGGAGGCCAATCCATGTGTGAAAATGATGTCTCATGCTCCCTGAACCACTCTTTCACAATTTGAGCCCGATGAATCCTGGCATTGTCATCTTGGAATATGCCCGTGCCATCAGGGAAGAAAAAATCCATTGATGGAATAACCTGGTCATTCAGTATGTTCAGGTAGTCAGATGACTTCATTCTTTGGCCACATAACGTTGCTGAATCTAGACCTGACCAACTGCAGCAACCCCAGATCATAGCACTGCCCCCACAGGCTTGTACAGTAGGCACTAGGCATGATGGGTGCTTCACGTCATCTGCCTCTCTTCTTACTCTGATGCGCCCATAACTCTGGAACAGGGTAAATCTGGACTCATCAGACCACATGACCTTCTTCCATTGCTCCAGAGTCCAATCTTCATGCTCCCTAGCAAATTGAAGCCTTTTTTTCCGATTAGCCTCACTGATAAGTGGTTTTCTTACAGCTGCACAGCTGTTTAGTCCCAATCCTTTGAGTTCCCTTCGCATTGTGCGTGTGGAAATGCTCTTACTTTCACTATTGAACATTGCCTTAAGTTGTACTGTTGTTTTTTTACGATTTGATTTCCCCAAACGTTTAAGTGCTCGCCGATCACAATCATTCAAGATTTTTTTCCGACCACATTTCTTCCTGGAAGATGATGGTTCCCCACTATCCTTCCAGTTTTTAATAATGCGTTAGACGGTTCTTAACCCAATTTTAGTAGTTTCAGCAATCTCCTTAGATGTTTTGTTTGCTTGATGCATGCCAATAATTTGACTCTTCTGAAACTGATTAACATCTTTTCCACAACCACAGGATGTGTCTTTCGACATGTTTTTTTAAGAAATGAGAAGCTTCTCACTGTGTCAGTTAGGGTTAAATAACTTGTTGCCAGCTGAAACATAATCACCCATGCAGTAATTATCCAATTGGAGGCTCTCACCTATTTGCTTAGTTAAATCCAGGTGGTGACTTTTTTTTTTGGCCAGGCAGTGTATTTGGTCAGAGGCGACGTGCCCATTCACAGAGATGGGGCATGAGCCCCCTCAATTATTTAAGACAATGGTTTGAAATAAAATCCGTAGATTTTTGTTATGTAGGCTATTCACCAGGACTCGAAATTACCGGTAGCAATGGTATCAAAATCTTGCTAGCCTAGCAATTTTTTACGGCAAAAAACTGTTTACATACACTTCAAATACAATTTACAGATATAGTTCCCAATGTTTTTGCACATGGCTCAGTGTTTGTTCGGCTGATCAGCGGCACTTTTAGAACAACATTATCTTGCTAGTACATCTACAGATGTATGGCAGGCGTAGCCTACGTTACCCGCCACCTATAGTATGAGCATTGTAATGGATAATTTCAATCTATGACAGAAAAGAACCAATTAATGAGAGGGAGAAACCATGAAAAGATCAAGTACAATTTTATTGATGACTACAGAGTCTGAGTCAGATCAGTCTAACGACATAGTAAGTTCTGATTAGTTGACAAGGTTCTAACGGTTATATAGGTCTATAAGATAAACAATCATTCCATTGGACAAGATGGATTACATGTTCATAATCAGCATATCTAAAGACAAACTAAGACATGACTTAATGTTATGACTTAACCCAAACTTCTAGCCTTCAGTGTCTCCAAAAGGCACACACTGCCTCTTTGGTGACCTGGCCCTCGCTCTGACCGTCCCCTCACCCCTGAACCACATCCCAGGCCGGAACATCCGCTAGGATGCCCAAATTTGGCCACAACAGCATCCATTTGATTGTTAAGTCCTCAAGTAAGCTACGTTTGTTGACTCCATTGATAGGCCTATTTTGGTCAGTGTTGTATATTTTCAACTTAACATCAGTTCATGTTATTTTTTTATTATTATTTTTAATCGGTGTTTTGCACCCATTGAAATGAATGGAGCGGTTCATGTTCCATCTGTATGGTTTTAGCGTCTAGTAGACGAAGTGAACGAGGGATAAATGACCACATGAAACACCAAAGCTGTCTGGACTAGTGTTATGGTCTTTCTACAACATGGGAAGTAAAACGTTTTTATTTGGCTTCATAAAAGCAGTTCTGGTGTCTTGAATTGGACAGTAAACGACGCTTCATCATTGGGCGCTAACTTTGCTTTCAGACTCATTGCCTATGGCAGTGAGATAGTTATGTCTCAGATCAGTTGTACCTTACAAGTGATTTTGACGTATACTATTTCAAAGTCCACAACCAAACTTGCCTTTGAAACATGTCAATAATGACAAATTACACATACTTAATTTTTTGGCATGAAAATTACTAGTAATAATACAGTTTTTTCAGTTTTCCTAAATTTCATACAAATATCTGTAAAAGAAATATGTTACTCCTCATATGAAAGGTTATGTCCATACTAAGAATGTAATGTTTTTCTTTGTAATTTTAAGGTAAATCTTAGTTTTACCATCGTGTGCTTTTACATTTAAACTCTGTACATGTAGATACAAATTTCGCAATTTACCAAAACAACTGGTCTGGATTTGTAGCAAGGCATTGTGGGATAATTGTTATAAATCTATTCAACGTGATTGCGGCCTGTTAAAAATAAAATTGAAAGTAATATTCATGTGTTAGGTCTGGGTTTATAGATTTAATCCTTTGGAGTAGTTCAGTAGTGTTGTTTGAGCACCATGGTTTGGTTGCAAGATTGCCCTAATTGCTATCTGTAAAAAGGCTTGAGAAGAAATTATTGTATTCTTGTAAATCCAAGAATTGGCAATAAATTACAGTAGTTCCTTGTAGAACTTTTAGTGCCATCACTGCATGGAAAGTGTTAGATTGCAATGATTTAGCAAATATCTTTAAAATAAGTGTTTGCTGAATGTTAAGTGTCATCTTTTTATTGAAGGCGTTTGGTCATATTATTGTTTTTGCACTTCTTGTATTTGGAGATTTTACTTTAATTTTATGGTTTTTCTTTAGCAGCCATTGCTGCCAGTCACTTAACCCTTTTTTAAGGATTTTTTTTTACAGTGTAGCTAATGTTAACTAAACCAAAGGCTGTGTATTATTATTTTTTAACCTCAGAGTCAGACTTAAGCCTGGTTTATACTTCTGCAAAAGAGCATGTAAATGTCTTTGCGTAGCTTCCCAGAGAAGGGGTTTCTGGGAAAGCGTAGCTCACCGAGGTCCGCCGACGTGTTGATGGGGAGTCCTCCCAAATCCTAACAACGCGTTGCACGAAGCGTCTTCTCAGTGCGTCAAACAGTTGCTGATTGGTTGAGCAGGGTGCGAAGCAAGTAGATATTCGGTAATATTTTTGGTTGAATCCAAAACTAATTTAAACGCAGATGACAATGACATGGAGCAGATAAGCTGATTTTCAATAGGCTAGCCTTCTAATCATATTAGTGGTTTTCAATGCACTTAGCTTGTACATAGGCTAGGCCTATATGTTACAACTGTTTTCTGTATTGTTTGATAAACTGTAGGTTATGTGAATGTATTGAACACCACTTTGGTCAGCTCTGCTTGTTTTAAACGTGCTCTATAAATAAACTTGATTTGATATAAGAAAATATGAAAAGCAGTGAGCAACCTTCGGCCTCTTTGTTTATAGTTTCACAGGACATGAATGGGAGTTTCCGTGCCTGTGCTTCTTCTACGGTTTTCTGTACATTCTGGATTACTGAATGTGACACTGCCACCTAGTGGGCCCTTTAAACTTACGTTGAAGTCTGTAAGCAAACTACTGTGCGAACGTAAACACCAAATTAACGTTTACGTTCGCTAACGCGCTCACGCAGAAGTATAAACCAGGCTTTAGGCTCCCCCCTGCAAAACATCGGTTATTCTTTCACCTACAACTGATAATATAGTTATGTATATATGTTATAATATGGCTGGTTGTTGCACTTATCTTCTTTTATTATTTTAGTGATTGTAGCTCCGATAGTATGGCGTTCCATTAATGCCAAAATTACACATTGCCTTGACTTTGTACAATGTGTTTGCATTGCCTATGCTGTAGGTTACAGGCATAATGTAATAGTTACAGCCTTCTACTAGCAATATTTACATCCCTGCTGTCTGTTACGTTTGCAACCTAGTATCAGGCGACTGGTTGGGAGTTGGAATAGCCCTAGGCTACTTCTCCCACTATCCTCATCTGTTAGTATTTCAGGTCAATAATATAGGTGGATGTGGGTCTTCACAGTAAAAACACCAGTGGTTAAGTTAAATAATAACTACTTAGAATAGTTAATGGAAACCACAACGCATGACGTTTTGTATTGTACTACCACGCAGTGTAGTGGAAGTAGTGAACGAACAATATCTTAGAAGATGGCACGCATTGTACAAAGGCAACGCAATACTAGATATAATTTTGGCATTAATGGTACGTCATATGCTAAGCCATGTCAGGTAGCAAGCTCATCAAGAGGAGACTTAGTTGGAAAATGAGAAACTGTTAAAGAGTTTATGGTGGTTAGATACTCTCCTATATTTATATTGTCAAGCAAGGGCATCGTTGAGGGGGGCGTCCCCCAAAACGTTTAAAACATTATTTGTTAGTCGTTTAAAAAAATGTTAGACAAAACGTTGAATGACAGTCAGTATGCAGAGCTTTCAATAAGTGTCGGCTTCCTGCCAAACAACCAACTGACTACTCTCATCCAGCCGGCTACTTTAATATATAATGTTTTGAGTGACAAGTTGGATTCGCTATGCGTGTACATTTACAACCACTAGCCTCTTGCCTCAAAACAATGCGAGCATGCTGATAGAGAAACGTGCCTATAAATAGACAAGACAAACCCAACAGCTACAGTGTAGTCAACGCTGTATTTGCGCAGCATGAAGAAAACCGCGCTGTGTACCGTTTTGAAACTGTTTAAATAAACACAAATATAACGTTTCTGTTGATCTGAGTCTTTTAAGTCATTCCAGAGTAATACTTAGTTTCATAAAATAGAAGTGTTTATATCTATAGATCCCTTGCTAATTCGTAGTTAGTTTCCAAAGTACGTAGGTTTTGTTGTTATATGAAACAATCCTCAACTTTGAGTATTTTGAATAAAAAATTTTTTATTTAATATCCAACGATTGATGGACAGGTTTAATATATTCTTCAATCACTGATAATTCCAGCTTTCCATATTTCTACTGTTAATAACATAATTTTGTCATTTCAAAACGCCTCTGCGTGGTGGTCAACGCTGGGTTTGGTCGTAATGCTCTATTTTCTTTCTCAAACGGGCACGAAAAAGTCCAGCATTCCTTGTCTTCAAATGAATTTGCCTTGGTGTTCCCATTATTTTTGAAGGTAAAACTTTGATTCATTTTAAAGTAAACTCTTGTCCGGACATGACCTTACGGGGACTAACCAATCAGTAAACAAATATATATTTAAAATACGTGTCATGTACTTTACTTGAATCGCTACTAACTTTAGTCAAAAAGTTCCATTGTAGCCTTTCAACTGCGACTAGACCAAGGTCTCTTAAAAAGATTTAGCAAAAAAAAAGTACACGTTTTTCGAAGGCAAAAAAAAGATCTGCTCCCTCAAAGTTTTCCGTACCTTGCTGCCTTCAGCTTCACTTCGTCAGGACAGCGGTAAAACAGACGTCATCCTCTGCTATAGCTTGCTAGCAAGTTTCTGTTTAGATTTCAGTCGCGTTGATTGAAATCCATAAAGCGAGACATATTTTCATTGTTTTATGTATAGTTATGTCAGTCAGTTTGGCTACTGTTACATAGGCCTATAACACACAATTTTAACTTTAGCTATGCTGATTGATTGTGAATGTAAGTGATGCTCATCGGTAACGTTGTCAGTACCAAGATAAAAGGCAACCTAGTTGTTGCATTCTTGAGCGGGGTAATTTTAAGTAGGCCTATCAAGGCAATTAAGAATATGTTAATGATCCTGGCGGATTTGAAACACTTTTCATATTTTAAATACTTCTGCTAATGAAGAACGATGCATGACCTTTTCTTATTTTTGTGATCTTTCCTTTTGTTTTTGTGATCTTTTGTTTTCCTGTATGCCCACCGAAGCGTTGGTTTCCTTAAAGATTGCGTTGAGTGGCATGTCCAGTATTTGTGACCACGGGTGCGTGCATGAAAAATCAGTGCCTCAAGAAAACCTATTAGTCAGATGGTTTATTGTCTTGTTAGGTTTGCAGAGCAGACTGCAGAAATGAGCTACTCGTAGACAGCTAAAAATACAAGATCAATACAATACAGAAATTAGCAGATCGGCTACTCGTAGACAGCTAAAAATACAAGATCAATACAATACAAGATCATCGTCATTATAAATGAAATATAGGCCTATAATATAGGAGTTTGTTGTGTAGAGAGTGGTGACTTGCAAGCACAAATGGGCGAGAACTGTGGGGGAGGCAAGGAAAACAATAGTCTTTCAACGAGAGAATATGCCTGGTAATTGCAGCTTTATAGGCTAAATAAGCAGATTATGTACAAATAATATTGAGCAATGATCTTGCGATGGGATCTATATTTTACGGAGATAGTTCTGACTGAATTGTATTTTCGACACGGTGATTATCTGGCACTGATTATGGTGTACAGATGCAATTGCAAGCAGTAGGCTGTCATTTGGAGCCGTAATTTTTGTTGTTTAGGACCGTGTCCTGAAAAAGCTAAGATGATGACACGTTCGCGGTTTTCAGAGTACACGTTTTTAATATTGTAGTCTTAATTTAGGTAAACGACTATACAACTGTAAAGGCAGTGAGTTTTTAAAAGTATTTTTAGCAACATATCCATTATTTGTCTCACGATAAAGAAGTAAACTAATGTCAAAGTTGCCCATAGGAGGTTTGCGCTTTTTGAAGACGGCGCTTGGCTACAAGGAAGTATCAACTCGGTAAAATTAAAAACCTTTTTTGGACACTGAAACTGTCACTTTTAGAAAAACATACATTTTATGAATTTGTTTTTATTAATAAACGTTTAGTAAGTAACACAAATTCAGAGCATTCTCTGTTTAATCACTTGATTAACTGAAAACGTGTTTGTCCTACCTACTATGAACAAACTTTAGCTAGTAAACGTAGTCTGGTCAGGTTGATGAGAGGCAAGACAATCTTCTACCACAGCAAAGTAACGAGCAATACCTGGTATAGATTATCCAAGAGTTGGCTATTGTCACGCAATGAAAGCGTAATGGATTCATTTGGAGATGATCAGCCAAAGGTGCCATAGTGGCACGCTGTAAGGACGCTGGGGTTGTTTGCTCGCCGCTTTGCCACAGCATTTAATCAAATTTAGCATCTGTGTATTATTTTCTTTTCTTTCTTTTCTTCATGCTGATTGCATTACTCTTCATTCGTTTTATATTTAGCTCTCAAAGTTTTTGTTTTTTCTCGCTATATTGTCCCTTAGGGACACTTGTTTTTATCCTCGCTAACTTCGGCTAGCCGTTGCTAGGGATTTGTTATCGTGGTTGCTAGGCTGACAGGCTAGCCTTGCCTTGGACTCTACAGCTTGTTTCTGCTTGTTTCTGCTCTTGGACTACGTCGCCGACCCAGCTACGCCCACAGAGGTTCCGGACGACTGTTTTTTCCCTCAGAGTCGGAGCACTCCATTCCCTCCATCAGGACGAAAAATTAACCAACGCACTTCTACTAGAAGTTCTACACATGTTGGTGCTAATTTGAACAATCTAATACCCTCAGTTAAATGTGACAGTTATTTGGCATCGGTCTCGTCCCCCACCTATAACAACACTGCTAGGTTTGCGCTGCTGAATACACGCTCGCTCAACAACAAGGCTGTATTTATAAATCAGGTTGTCACAGATCATGAAGTTGACTTTGTGTCTAACGGAAACCAGGCAGCAAGTTAATGACTTTGTGCTGCTCAATCAAGCTACCCCTCCAGGCTACGTGTACCTGCAAAAGCCTAGATCTTCAGGGCGGGGTGGTGGACTCGCTGTTCTTCACCGTACTGACTTCAAGATTAAGCTGATTGACGTCAACAATGTGACGTCATTTGGATACCTTGCATTTCAATTGGTCGGTTCTCCAGCAACGCAAGTGGTGCTCGTCTACCGGCCTCCAAAAACATCTTGTGTTTCTCTCTGAGCTGTCTGAAGTACTTTCTAGTGTCTGTGCCATGTACACATCTACTTTAATGTTGGGAGACTTAAACATCCATGTAGATTCCCCCAGCTCTGCATTTGCAGTGGAATTTCTTGCCTTCCTTGATTGTTTTAATCTAACTCAGCATGTTCAATTCCCCACTCACAATAAAGGCCATATTCTAGACCTGGTGTGCTTCACTGGCACTGCCCCCTCCAACCTCCGTGACTTGGACCTTACCATCTCCGATCATCAAGCTATACTCTTTGATGTTAAAATACCGGCCATGAGGAGGTGAGAACAGCGATCCTTTACCTATAGAAACAAACATTTTATACTGCTGCTCTTGTTAGCAAACTAGAACTGCAAAACCTCCCCCTGCCTCTGACTTCCTCTGCTGAGGACCATTTACTACATTATAATACCCTGCTCTCTTCTACCCAGGACTCACTTGTTCCCCTCAAGTCAAGAAATGTGTCATTCTCCCAACCTGCTCCCTGGTAGACCTCTGAGCTTCGTTCTATGAAGGCTAAAGGTCGTCAGCTGGAAAGACTGATCTACAAAGACCATATCAAAGCATATAAGGATGCACTCTATCAGGCCAAAAACAAATACTATTCTGATCCTAGAAAGCCATTTAACACAATCAACAAATTGCTGTGTCCACTGGACAACTCCTCCCTCTTGGGGTCTACAGAAGTCTGCACCAGGTTCCTGGATTTTTTCCTATCGAAAGTCGAAGCTATTCATAACCAGCTCCAGCCCTCATCCATGCCAGCTATTCCGCTGCTGGCTGTATCCACTAAAATGGCCCTTCCTGTTAAATGCAATCTCAACACTTTCAAGCCTGTTGATGCTGCATTTATCTCTGCTCTGGTCACTCAATCAAAATCTTCTACCTGCACACTTCACCCTATGCCCACCTCCCTAGTCAAGACCGTATGTCACAATATCTTCCTAGATCGCCTGGATAGGCTCATGGGCATCACTGGCACTGCCCATGCATGGTTCAGGTTGTACCTATCTGGCAGGTACCATCGAGTGGCTCTAGGAACAGCCCAGTCCTCCCCTGCACCAGTCTGCCATGGCGTACCGCAGGGCTCGGTCCTGGGGCCTTTCCTATTAATTATCTACATGCTTCCTCTGGGACACATAATTCGAAAACATGGACTAAATTTCCACTGCTATGCAGAGGATACCCAGCTCTACATACTTACTAAACCCAACACAACCCTCACTACCCCCTCACTCAGAAACTGGCTATTTGAAATAAAATCCTGGATGTCCCAAACATTTTTGAAACTCAATAGTAGCAAGACTGAGCTGATGATTGTGGCTCCTCAGGCTCTGCTCAAAAAGGTTGGTGATGTGGTCCTCACAATTGACGGCTCCTCTATCGGCTCCTCTGCCAAGGTCAGAAGTCTTGGTGTGGTCTTGGATTCCACCCTCTCCATGGAACCTCATATAAAAGCTGTCACCAAGTCTGCCTTCTTCCACCTGAGAAACATCTCCACTAAGACCATTAATAACAGATGCAGTTGCTGAAACATTAATTCATGCGTTCGTCACCTCATGCCTGGATTGTTGCAATGGTGTCCTATTCAGGGTATCAAATAAAGCCCTGGATAAGCTCCAGTATGTTCAGAATTCAGCTTCAAGGATTCGAACTCGCTCTAAACCCTGGCAACATATCACTCCCACTCTTCTTCATCTACATTGGCTTCCCATCAAATCTCGCATTTCCTTCAAAATTTTACTTCTCACCTATAAATCTCTCCATGGACTTGCCCCTTCCTACCTCTCTGACCTCCTCCAACCCTACACGCCTTCTCGTACCCTCCGCTCCTCTGACACTGGTCTCCTCACCACCCGCAAAACCAGACTCAGTTCCATGGGGGACAGAGCGTTTAGTACTGCTGCTCCCATTCTCTGGAATTCCCTTCCCCCTGTGATTCTGAACTCTGACTCCATTAACATTTTTAAATCCCGCCTCAAAACCCACTTGTTTTCCTTTAGCCTACCCCTAGCTTGTTATCTTTCCATACCATAGCAGTCCTGAGGCACTGTAGCTGCTCCGCTACAGTCCCATATGTCTCACCATGAGTTGTATGAACCTATGCAATCTAGGTTCCGGGCTAAACACAGAAACGGCTCTGGTCAAGGTCATCAATGATCTTTCCTTGGCAGCTGACTCTGGAAACCTAACTCTATTGATCCTTCTTGATCTCAGCACCCTTTGACACCGTATGTCACAATATCTTCCTAGATCGCCTGGATAGGCTCATGGGCATCACTGGCACTGCCCATGCATGGTTCAGGTTGTACCTATCTGGCAGGTACCATCGGTGGCTCTAGGAACAGCCCAGTCCTCCCCTGCACCAGTCTGCCATGGCGTACCGCAGGGCTCGGTCCTGGGGCCTTTCCTGTCAGTATCTACATGCTTCCTCTGGGACACCTGGGTAAAGCATGGACTGCAAATTTCACTGCCCCATGCAGAGGATACCCAGCTCTACATACTTACTAAACCCAACACAACCTCACCCCCTCACTCCAGAAGCAGCCATTTGAAATAAATCCTGGATGTCCCAAACATTTTTGAAACTCAATAATGGCAAGACTGAGCTGATGATTGTGGCTCCTCAGGCTCTGCTCAAAAAGGTTGGTGATGGTCCTCACAATTGGCAGCTCCTGCACCTACTTCAGGCTCCTCTGCCAGGTTAGAAGTCTTGGTGTGGTCTTGGATTCCACCCTCTCCATGGAACCTCATATAAAAGCTGTCACCAAGTCCACTTCTTCCACCTGAGAAACATCTCCCACTAAGACCATTAATAACGGATGCAGTTGCTGAAGCATTAATTCATGCATTCGTCACCTCATGCCTGGATTTGTTGCAATGGTGTCCTATTCAGGGTATCAAATAAAGCTGGATAAACTCAGTATGTTCAGAATTCAGCTTCAAGGATTCCAGACGCTCTAAACCTAGCAAGCATATCACTCCCACTCTTCTTCATCTACATTGGCTTCCCATCAAATCTC
>JAPMUY010002512.1:0-22445 GCA_026901105.3 Galaxias olidus | reverse complement strand
TTTCATTATAACATAATATAAACCGGAGCTGCGTCCGTATTCTCGGCACAAAGTCAAAACACGTGTTCAGTGGGTGTTGGACTCCGCCAGGGCTGCCCCTTTCACCAGTTCTGTTCGTGATTTTCATGGATGGAATCTCAAGGCGTAGCCGGGTGGCGGAGTGTGTCCGGTTTTTTAAGAATTTTTCAGAAATGTTTTTTTTGCATGTTCAGTTATTTCCAGGAAATAAAATGCTCTAAATGACAATACTTGTCTTTGGAATTTAGGGGAAAATGTATTCTAATTTATAGAATAAAATAATAATGTCAATTTTTCTGAAACACATCTGTATAAATAGTAAAACCCAAGGAACTGATCATTTTGCAGTGGTGTCTTACTATTTTCCAGAGTTGTTTAATCCTGCATTGTAGTTCTGGTGTTTGGGGTTGACATCAGCAAGCTCACCTTGGGGGGTACAGCTTCCTTCTTTCCTCTGCGTTCATGATGCTGTTCTCACTGATGAGGTAGCCGGTTGCCATGGTACCTGCTCCCAGGCTTGCCAGAGCCACAGCTGTGTTGCGACCGGACATCATTCGAGCAAAGGAGCTCGCCATGTTTGTGTGCTGAGCACTAATTTATCAGTGTGAGATAACCTACAGGGAGTTAAAGACAGATACAGAATAATACAACCTGTTCACGGTAATTGTTCCCTTGTACTATGTGCCCGGCTGTCTCCCCTTGTGTACCAGACTTTTCAGTAATGTTTCATGGTGGTTTCCTACCCTAGACCCCCTTTTGTATCGTTACTATGCTGCTGAATTACTTATATTTTATTTTTTCATTTTATGTATACTTATATATACTGTAAGGTGACCTTGACTGTCTTGCAATGTGCCCTCAAATAAATAAAATGTATTATTATTATTATTATCATTACCTGGGATGGCTTTGAACTGATGTCATTCGTCTTGGCTCTAACCACAAACATCCACTCACAGAATGGATGTGGAGGACCCAGATATACATAAATCAGTTATACCAGAACATTTCCTGATAGCTAGATCAGAAGACAACATTTTCGATCAAATTAAACCTACTTCAAAATAATCTCGGGTTAGCAGGTCGTTTGGTGCCCTTTCATTGTCGTGACAGAAATACACGTCAGTGGTCAAACTATTCCATCCAAATTAGAAACCGTGCAATGGCATTAGTGGTTCTTAAAGTCTGGCCAGGTCTTATGACAGCACTAATGCCTACAGGGGAGAGTGAATCCTAAGCAGCTGTCCTTGCCTGTGTGTCTCAGAGGACACCAAGGGGGCGTGGGCAGCAGACCTGTGTCTTTATATAGAAGCGAGCTGAGGAAATCACTACTGTCCACTAATCCACGTCACAGATCAGCTTACTTAAGTGTGCCAGCCCTTTAGTTTGCTTTAGTTTTCCCATTTAACAGGACTAAAGTGAATTGGCTGAGCTGGCCTAGCGGCGTACAAACATTGGACTGTGAAACTCCTGAGTGTGCAAACATGACTTTAACCAACACAGACAGTGTTTATGCGACACCAGAAATATGTTAAGTTGCACGCATAGCTGTGTTAAAAAGCTCACATTTTATCCACATGGTAATAATAAAAAAAATTCTCCCAGGATGTAGACCAGAGGTTAAGACCAGCAGAGTTCTAGAGGAGCAGCCTGCTAATGCCGGGGGTCTGGGGGCTGAGCAGTTCTGTCTGCTAGAGAAACCAAGGTGCTGGCTTGCACAAGCTCAATTTAGGGATTTATTCAAAGGACTAAACAACTGCACATTTCTCACAAACAAGGGAGAGTTAAATGTAACCACAATGAGAGACATAGAGCTGCCAAAAGAGATGGATGGAAGGAGACTGATAAATGGACACATATGCAGACAGAAGGAGGAAGATAATAGAAAGTACGTGATGAGAGAAGAACAGACTGACATCTCTGAGCAGGCACTAGGATGGGACTGCCTCTAGTGCCTCAGAGGATTAAAGCCTTATGGTCGGGATTACATCAGAAGGAGTTCAGAGAACTAGAAAAGATCTAGAATAGCTTTACCCCCCTCCTGGATCAACCTTATTCCATGGAGGACATTAACGTAAATTGACTAGAGATCAGTGAACACGAACAGAGCTCTGAGCTTAGGAAACATAAAACCTTTAAGCAAGTTTAAAAGAACAATAATAATAATAATAATAATAATAATAATAATGATACCACGGCAGCCAATTGCGCCAGACTTGCTCACCCAACATATTACGACAGTCTTGCTCACACAGACCGACTCCAGGTGAACTGGTCAGGGCACTGGTAGGAGAATGGAGCTTTTTTTTTTAACAATCTTTTTTAACCTCTGTCTAGCACCAACATGGGTTCTATGACAAATACTGCAGTCTACCTGTCAAATGAAATGAACGGCTGGTACTGATTCAGTGTCATGTGTCTCATTTGCTAAACTCATTTGACAGCAAGTTGCATGCAACTCTGCTTGACTTTCTGCAAAAGCAACAGTAGCAAAAGCAACAGCAGCAGCAAAAGCAACAATACTGTATTGTTCTGTAGCATATTAAATTAAGATACATTAAATAACCCTGAACATATTTAAGGTAACTTAAAAATCATTTAAAAATATTATAACAAATGTACTCTATATGCCAGTACAACAATTAATCTAGAATCAATTAATAATTTTTTTTGATTTAACCCAAGCCTTTAATATCACATTAGTGAAGGGGAGGAAAAGGTACAGTACCTGTAGAAGAGTCCCCTCCTGGTCAAATAAGTCTCCCTCCGAGTCCCTCCTAGCTGCTTTCATCTGCTGATCCACCCCCTAATGTGGGATTACAACCTGTTGTCTGGGCCAATCAAAGGTAAGAACCTTAGCAGGCCAACTGAAGGCCAAGAACATGATTTGCAGCTCCATCAAGTTTATCTGTGGTTAACCTCCAGTCAGTCAACTTTTTTATTACATGACATTCATTTAGCAGACGCTTTTATCCAAAGAGATTTTCATAAAAAAAAATTGTCCTTGATATATTCAACTAGGGGTCAAAGTAACACAAAATCTGACTGAAGAATAGTTAAGACAGATTTATTTACAGGCCAGAAATGCATATATCTGTACATTCTTTATGGAAGTGCATGGAAAAACACAATGATTACAGTACAGCTGTTATAACAAACTCCATAATAAAATATAAAAGCAGGGGTCAATACATATTGTACTCAGTACATTTCCATTTCAAAAGATTCCTGACTTCTCAGGACTGTACAAAAAAAAAAATCAATCAAACCAGGAATGTCTGCTACACTCCCCAGCCGATGACAATCATTTTTGGAGAAAGTAATTTTACAGGGAACAAAAGGATAGAAAATGCTTTACAAATAAATTATTTCTAAACTATAACTATATTAAAACTGTTAGACATTTTTAAAGTCATTCAGACATTGAGAGAGAACATACGGAAAACAAAAAGAAAATATTAAGACAAAACAGGCTTAACTTTCTAAAAGTATTTACAATAATGTATTTTGAGAAAATCCCATTTCACTTATTCAAGACCTGAAAATGAATAAAACCAGGACATCAGTCCAAAATCACAGTAGAAAAATAGCTAAATTCAATCAGTTGATTTAATAATTGAAAAATGCATTATATATATTTTTTTATCTGTGTAATGGAATTAATTAATTCTTCAGGGATATTACAGGGAATTATTTTGTAATGCAAATATAAAAAAAACTTCTAGATAACGTCTATATTGAAACATACATTTAAAGAAAAGGATCATTCAAAGGGTGCTGGATAATTATATAAATAAACGGTTTTATAATCATGCCAAATGACAAGTGTGATTTACCATCCATTTAACCATTTATGACAACCAACAAAATCACAATGCAAATTGAACAATCGAATTCATTATCTTAAACCCATTACATCTTCTAAATATGCAGAGAATCAAGAAATCAATCCAAATCTCCAAATATTGTGATGATTGTAATTTAACAGTTAAGTCATAAACTACTATAGATGGATAGTAGACATGGATATCAGAACTTTAGCAAAAATACTTTTACCTTCTAAAAATCGTAGAACTTTAAATAATTTGATTTCTACACTAAAAAGGCACGTCTTCACCTGACCGATGTCATAAAATTAACAATGTTCTTAAAGCCCAACATCTTATTGAAAAGTGTTTTCCCATTCACAGGTGGGTATACAATTAGTTAAGACACAGTTGGTTTCCATAAGTGCTAAATGCCTAATAGCAGATAAAATGGCTCCCTCCATGGCTGGGGTCGAATAGTCAAAACAAATACATCCTATGTCCTTAAATAAGCGCCTTTCCCTAACCTTGATAAATGCCATAAGCCAAGAAAAGATATGAAGAATTCATAAGAACTTCGGACAAGACAACTGCAGTGCTAATGGAATCTGACTGCACTTACATAAATATGTAATTATGTAATGATATTGACTTAGGTTCGTGGTGAAACTACAATGTCCCCAAGATAGACTAAAAGTGCATCTTCGCCCGTGAGTTCTAACCATGTTGTTTCATACGCTTTATAAACGTGTACAAGCCATGAAAAAATTTACTTAATTACAAGGGTTGGAATGAAATTCAGCTAGTTTCTTATAAGATGTGGTTGTGGCAGCCTCACAGTATGCTTGCTGTTATTATTTTACCTAACGGTTGCAAAGACGACATGCAGAATTATCGTGGTCACTGCATATCCCTAGCATGATCATGGACTAAACTCCAAGTATGGACATCTCTTCCTGATTTAGTGACACACCTCCTTGTGCTGCAATATTTTAGTATATTATTTGTATACCCCTTTAACCTTCTCTCCTGTGATGTTCCTTGATGTTCCCTGCCTCAATAGCCTATATTTATTACATTTTAAATTGGATATTGTACTGTTTGTACAATATGTACCATGTACAGTGACCTTCGGTGTCTAGAAAGGCACCTATATATTAAGTCATTGACACATTTAATCCCAGTTTAACTCTTACTTTAACGATTCAGGGATGAAGTGTCTCAGGTTCATTACAGGTGATGGCTACACCCATCCCATACACCCATACAATAAGGTAGTCTGGCCTCCTCTTTTTGTTAGATGTAATCAGCACTGATTTTTATTTTTCACTTACAAAGCTCTCCTCAAACACCAACATGTTCAGGAACGCGATCTAAGTGAGGTGCTAAAATACAATCAACATTTTCCAATACGACATCCAATTTCCAGGTGTTTTCATGACTGGAAAACTAAGCTCTAAATTTCCAGCTTTTCCAGGACTCGTGGGAAGCCTGTAAGTGTCTTATTATAATTACCAATCACAAAAGTGAAACGAAATAGATGCCACATTAAGAATGGTTGCTTACCTCAATCCCCTGTCCACTCATACCCTATTTATCACAATGAAGTTCAATAATATGATTGTACAAAATAATTGTTACATTTATGTAAGATATGCATGATATTTTAGGCATACAAATCTACTACGTTTGTTAAGTTTCAAACTTCATTGTTAAGTTTCAAACTTGTTAAACGTTCAAAACATACAAGAATATTAGCAAGTTAGGATATACAATAGAAAATGCTTAATAAGCAACTGTATATGCGTCAATGTCGATCGTTATGTGAACGGCCGAATGGCGTATCGCTTTAAATGTCGATGCCACAAAGAATTGTTGAGCGGCATTATCTAATTTACTTTTGTTCAGTGTATCCTATGCTAAAGTACATTTAGATCATTTGAGCAGGTCTTATGGCTGCCACTTAAGATACTTCCAGGTCATTTCACTCAGTGAGAAGACTATTAAAAAAGACTATTCGATCACAGCCCTTGTTTAGGTGACAATGAGAGCCTGTATGCAATGCATTTGAGTGCATTTTGTATTTAGCCCGGGGGCACTCGAGGTTCAATCTTCAACGACAACTCATACAGGGTATCTTCATCCATCACCAAGGTCTTATCCAATAAGAACTGAGTCACCTAGGAGGAGAAATTAGGTTGTTTCTCACATCAGAACAAATTAATATCCTTGTCATACTAAGCATGTATGTAAGATACCCTGGGTTGGTGCTCTATCCTGTAGGGGGCCTGCTGAAACTGACGGATCTCTCGAATGATGTGCGAAATCTGGAAGTGAAAAATAATCAGAGAAGGGTAATCATCATTAGACTGAATCATTCAACACTATGCCAGACTTTGTATATTTCTCGAGTAGTTCTAATAAAAAAATTTTTTTGCTCATGTTTATAACCATTTTGCCTGTTTCTTTGAAATTCTATGTCTTGGCATACGAGGCATTTGTTCGCTTTTGCCAGGATGGAATATCACACACTGACAGGCTCCTCACTACAGTTCGGAACTTTGGGTGGTATGGATGCAGCCTTTATTATTTTCTTTATCTTTAAGACAGAGCCGTGGCGCTGAACTAAGTATTGTCAATTCACACAGATCTTGAAATATGGACAATTGGCAAACTGAGGCTCATTCATTTCAGTCAAACATTTGTGCAGTGTCAAGCTAGCCTCAGGACAGAAAAAAAGTATTTACCATTCTCATCTTGGAGAAGTTTACCAGACCCTTCTCAGTAAAGTTAGGCGTCCCCTCCTCGATGAAAGCTAGGTCGGTTAAGTACATACCCAGGTAGGGCACACATGGGGGGTTGCAGCTGCACAGACACAGTGAATACATTATCCATATGTGTACCCAACAAAGTGCTACGTTACTAAAAAAGCACACTGGATAGACTCACTTTTTCAGGGTTTCTCTCAAATTCTTGAACCTGCCCTCGGATGACACTGTTTTTTGGAGTCTATCCATCAGTGCCTTTGTCTAAAGAGCAAAGGCACAGAAAATGGAGGCAGGAAGAGAAAGACACAATCAATTATATAGAACTATATCATTTTCGAGCATAAAATAAAAATAAATGACATTAACACTAATGAACTCAGAGATACTGTCTATCTGAATGAGAACCTGTTTGCAGACTTTGGCCCATGTCTTCTTGAGCCTGTAGATGGCGCTCCGGTTGAGTGCTGAGGTGATCTCCAGCACTCCATTGTAGTTGTTAAGGCAGCGACAGATGTCGGCCACTGCCAGCCACTTCTCTATGGAGCTGGCCCTTGAGCCCACGTCTGTGTGAGTCATGATCTGAGAGGCTACCAGGTTACTCATCTACAACACAGGGACGCAAAAAAACAGACACACATTCTTGTAGCGCATTCAAAGTGAGGACCCGAAAATCATTTTACACCCTAACCACCATATGCTAAATTAAACCTATCGTTTAATTTACCCTAACCATCACCTTTATCCCATGTCTAACCTTAACCGTGCCCCACAGCCTAACCCTAACCATAATCTCTTAAAGTTTTATGGTCGAACCAAAAATGTTCGACTTTTTGTATATCAATATGTTGCCTTTACCAAAATACTTGTATGTCACTCTACGTATTTTCAAACAGCCGTTTGCGTTATATAAAATAGAGAAATTGGTGAAGTGAGGACCAGAAATGTTATCCTTACAACTCCAATCCTTACTTTACTCTAAATTGTCCTCACTTTAACTAAATTTAGAATACTTGTCAAAATTAACACTGCTTTTCACTGTTAGTACAATTTTCAGTAGGAGGCTGAAAGACTAAGACGAAACAAAATGAAATTATGAATTTTACTTTAACTTAACTAAAGATTTAGTCAGTGGTAGTTAGTTCTTGTTTAGTCACATTTTCGTCAATGTTTTAGTCCTGACTCCTAAGGGGAATCAAACATAAATGGTTCTGGTTTTATATGCACACTGGACACAATGCAACCACTTGAACAGTAAACACGCGGCACCCTACGCAAGAGCAGTGGCTGATGTAACTAGTTCATGCAATCTGGCTAAATTTAATGAATCGCTCTGAGGTGAGTGTCACTGCTTTCAAAGCGAGAGCAGGCACTATGACACGCAAGTTTTCCTAATGTTATCGAATCAATCACATAATTTATATTTACCGTTACCTTGGCAGACAGGGTTTTAGCTAGATTTGGAGCTCTCACTAGTTAGCTTGTTCAAATTTTACAGTTGAGCTGGGATTTGCTCAAAATTGTGCGGACATACAGACTCAGAGCAAGGGAAAATAATCAAGTGAGGAAGATGCATGAAGGCATTATGCCATTAAATTAATGGTTAAAAAGGAAAACAACAAATGCCTTGAGACGGCAACTTTGAGATTGTCCGCCTGAATAGAGCCAGCTATTTCGTCGTGTCTTAATTTGTCAGGGCCTAATTAACAAAGTCTTCATTTTTGTGATCAATATTCCATTCATTTATGTTGTCGTTACAATTTAGTCAAAATTTTCGTTGACAAAATTAACACTGGTGAAAACTAAATTTTTTGTGTCTCACAAGTATAGTAATACCTGGACACACACACACACACAAACTAGTGAAAGGGTGGGGTCAGAGTTTAGTAGAAAGCGTTAAGACATGGGCAGCCTTGTTTATGATCCCATTTGGCGTGTGTTCCAGTGACGGCAGGAGTACAGCTTACATCGTTAAAATGCTGGCTAGTTTTCATTATGTAGGGGGTTCGATCGGTCTTGTCCAACTTCATCCAGCCTTGGCCGAGGAACTCCCTGGGTGCCAGAAAAAAAAAACAGTATAAAGCTCCCAGTTTCTTCTGATCTTGACCAGGTCTTACTATGTTCAAATGATTGCACACTGAATCCAAAGACATATCACAAATAAAATAAGTACAGATGTCCGTTCATTATGCCCATTGAACAGTACAAGGCCCTCTCTACAGGCAATCTGAGATGCAATTGTATTGTAGAGTTTATCCATTGTAAGGCTCAGTGATTGGCTTTGTTGCTTAAATCTGTGGGTATGCTGGTGTGTGTTTCTGTCTCTACAGGTACTCACTCATAGGGAATGCTCCGGAATACAATGTGATCCAGTAGGGTGATCTGCTCTGCTAGCTCCATTGCCGAAAGAGAGTCAAAACATTCTGCTTTTGGACACTCTGCCTGCACATACACAAACACACATAATCACAGACAAATCACAATTTTTTTTTATTGTAAAAATAATAAGAACTTCTTTAGGTTGAGGACTAAAGTACTTTTTTTCTTATTCACTTAGCACCACTGTAATTGAACATTCAGACCACAACCACTTTACATCTATGAGGTTTGGAATCTTTAGCTCTTAACTAGACATGGTGAGCTACTCTGAAGGAGACAATGTTTTTAACTACAATTTATCTTACCACAATAAAGTGTAGCAGTGGACAGCTTTGCTGTTTCATAATCAGGAGACAAGTTACGTCAAAGTTTACTTAAGAAGAAACATCTAGCGCCCTTGCAGGTGCAAATTAAGTGAATATGCTACATGTTAAAATACTGACCATCTGCAAAATGTTCTCAATCCTGAGTTGTGTATCGTCTTGTTCGTCTTGTGAAAGGGCACTAGGAGACAAGAATTCATTCAAGCATTCCTAATGCCTATTAAGTAGCACACCAGATTTTATGTATGTGCACATTCGAATGTGACAGAGAGAAAGTGTGTGTGTGTGTGTACCTTAGGATGTTGCCTGTGGCTTTCCTCTCCTGTGGAAGCAGGTCAGGATCTCGTAGCACCTCCTCCAGGAGACTGACCACACCCATCTTCAGGTCACTGTTCATCTCAAAGTCCTGAACACACACGCATGCACACCCCCTTTTTTATTTCAAATGTTCAGTATTTAGAATGTTCTATTTTGTGAACATTGGAGGGTTTTGTATTGGCAGTGGTGGGCACGTGCATACAGTCATCAGAACAAATGGAACAGTGGCTAATGTGACAAACACACCTGGGAGTGCTTGTGGACCCAGTGGCGCAGCACGTTGAGCACTCTGTTGGTTGCTGCTCTGCGGATGATGAATTCTTTGTCACACACTTTCTCAGAGCTAGTGAAACCTAGGGGAGGAAGAGAACAGGTGAGTCCGTAAAAACTTCATATGTATAACCCCCCCCCCCCCAAAAAAAACAACAGGACATTGAAGTCCTAGATGTCAACGTATGGTGGAAACCACTTGTTCAAGTGTTCAAAGTAGATTACAACATGCTACTTCAGCAGCTTACTTTGTGAACTGCTGTGTCCGGCTGCAGCTGTAGCAATGGCAAAGGCAGAAGCTGGGGACATGGTGCAGCGCGAATTTTCTCCTGATGGAACTGCAACAACAAAAAACGATAGGGGAGTAACTGACTTGTGCAAGTTTGTTTTGTTTTTGAGAGTGTGTTTGCTTTGTGTGCGTTTGTGTGTTGTGAGCACCTACCTCCTGCCTGTCGGTAGCGGAGGTGTCGGGGGGTGGAGGGTGAGCGAGATGGGGACATTTCTCCAGCTTCACTTGTAGCAGGAGACTCAGGCAGGAACTTGTCAATGGAAACAGACTCCAGAACAGCTGTAAATCCACAAAATACAAAGTCTAAAAACGTATCTTGTATCATACTGTCTAAACTAGCAAGCCAGATCTTCTGTTGTGATGCAGGTGTTGTTTCGATGCTGCGGCAGGAGCTTGGTGACATCCAACAAGAAGTCAAGCGTATTTTAGAGGGCCAGCTGAGGGCCTGACACAAGACACTATTTTCCCTCTCAGAAATACACTCAGGCTCCACTAAGAAAAAGATAATTTTAGTAAAACATGCTAACATCAGTCTGACATCTCTTTCTCCATTTCTAATCTAGAGTTCTGATCTCGGTCTCTCTCTCTCTCCCTCTCTTTCAATCTGTCAGCACTGGGCAGATGGTGAAGGTGCCCCCCTAGAGACAAACATAGTGCCCAAACTGAGAGCAAAATTGTTCCCCCAAAGGGATACGTTGAGCCAATTATGTGTCCACCTCTTTCTTTGGCTGTCACCCAAACATGGCCTAGCAAACAGTGTCAGATTTATGTCAAAATAAGTTTGAAATGTTTCTATCAAATAAAATACATATTTAAAGTCTGGTAATGACAACTGAAGTGACACGACCAGGGGTCTCATTTATAAACGTTGTGTAAGCACAAAAAAGGGCCTGAAAGAGGCGTACGCCACTGCCCACACAAAATGTGTAATTTATAAAAACTAGCTTGATGGAAGAATATGCACACCTGTTTGTAAACTCTGAGTCATGCGTACGCACACAAACTGGAGGAATGAGAAACTGCGGCTCCAATGGCAGAAGGATAATTAGCCATTGGGCAGTCAGTATGAATGAAGATTCATTATGGGCGTGTAACTGACTATTTATATGCAACTATGTGTGTTCCAATTTTGGGATTAGATGCTTGCTCATGTGCGCAAATTTGGAGTTGATCATGATTATAAAGGGAAACCGGCGTGGTACGTGCCACAAACAAACCTGGGGTTTCATTTCTAAAACTGTGCTAGGATTCACATCAAAATGTTTTATAAAACATGTTCTTAACCTCCAAAACATTGTCCTATTTTGGTTTTAAAACAAACTGTTGTAAGTGTTAGTCATGATACAAACAATTGTTTTTACAGCACTATTGGCCAGTATTAATATTTGCTAATTTTGGTTGAACGATTCTTCTGAGAATCCTCTCTACCGTAATATTGTCAAATTCCATCGTTCAGCTAATCATTAAAGGTGTAGGAACACCGTAAAAATACCACTAATATTACAAAACAACATTTTGTATAAAAGGCTGGGACAGTCAGCTGGCATTAGAGATATGGGACTGCCAATCTGTCACACATACCCCTGCGGATGCTCCGCCTCAGCTTCCCACAGAAGGCGTCAATGCGAGGCATTTCTGCACTGCCTTCCTCTCCTCCAGCAGAGGTAGGCTCCGGCGAGCTGGGGCCCCGGGTAAAGTCCACGGGGGCTTTGGTGGAGGTGGGGGGTGGAGACGACAGCCCTGAGGTCTGGGGGAGGCTTGGGGAGCGAGGAGCGGTGGGAGGAGGTGAGGAGAGTCCCGAGGGGGGCTTGGTGGAGGTGGGAGGAGGGGAGGTGATGGAGGGACAGTGGTTGGAGGTGGGAGAGTTGGCTGCTGAGGAGTGTGTGGGGGACATGTCCAGGAACCCTGCCTTCGAGCCCACAGGAGAGCTGAGGGACAGCTTACGGGAGTGGACTGGGGAGGAGGTGCGGGAGGGGAGAGACAGGGGAGGAGGAGAGGAGAATTTACGACACAGGCGAGGGGATTTGTTGTTGAGGTGGTCGCTGCCCCAAGTCCCCTGGTTGGTGGCAAAGAACAGCTCCAAAGACCTGAGCAAGTGCAGGGAGAAGTCCACAAGGATTTTAGTGTATTTAATAATTCAACTTCAATTTCAGCCAGTTCAATTCTAGTGGGGTTTACAGAAAAGGAAGAATATGTATGTGAAGAAAGGTTTAGAAAAGGAATGAGCTGGTGAAGGCAGCGGAGGACATTACTTGGACTGGTCCCGAGCAAGCTGTGTGATTTTCAGGCTGTAGTCGGGACAAAGTGATGTGATGGACAAACGATTGAATGAGAGGTAATCAACCCTGAGACAGACAGTGACAAGAGGAGGCAAGGGAGAAGTTGGACAGGAAGAATGTAGGGTAAGGGTTGGGAGGAGATATGGTAGGAAGGACGAAAGAAATGCAAACGGAAAAAAGATTTTGAAAGTTGGAAAATATTACAGAGGTAGAGAGTCATGCACGAGTTTGGCACACAGGAAAAAGATTGAGTGAGAGTGAAAGCTGGATGAAGGTGAAAGGTTCCAAACTGTCATGTAGAGTTTGTCAACAAGCTCTACCTGACAGGGATAGAAGTGAAAGGCTTCTTATAGATGTCTGCCAGTTTATCCATGACCACTGTGGCGTTGGTGAAGATGCGGTACGTGTGCAGGAAGGTGTTGAGGAAGTCGATGGAGAGGAAGCGCAGGTCCGTCAGCCTCTCCAGGAGACGCTCCACGCTGGCATAGCGGATCTGGGGGACCTTGCAAGAGTTGAGGGTCTTACTGAAGCAAATGTCCACATCGTCTTTGTGCAGCCGGGCATCCGATCTTGTGGGGGCAATCAGATGGTCAGTCATGAGAATGGGTACATTGACAATATCCAAATACATATAGCTCTTAGCAACTTTAGCCTTGACAGATCAAAACAAAATGGACCCATGATAAAAGAGTACATTATGTGTTGTGTTCATTATCCATGTTTTGTCCTATATTATTCATACTGGGCAGTGGCGGCTCGCCAGCAGAGGACAGAAGGGCACAGCCCTCCCTGGCTCTCCCAGGTTTAAAAAAAAAAAGAATATTTTTAAACAATAATTACTTATTTTAAGCATGTATGTGGCTAAAATGCACAAAAACATGTAATATATAAAATATAAATCATTATATTTGGGGTAAAATTAGTTGACTGTTCATCCCATAGATGTCTAAGGTTCATCCCCTTTCTCTATGGAAGCCCATAAGACACTTTATTCAAATGAAAATGTAAACTTGAAAATGCAATTCAACAATAGCATTATCACTTTCCACATTTGTATGTGTTATTTGAGACAAAATGTAAGTGAAAATGCAATTATCCCATTTGCATTTGCATTTTCAAAGGCTCCAATGGGCATTTTGTGTAAATATTAAAATTCAAATGCAAAAGCTGTTTGACATTACATTTTCAAAGTCCTACCCCGCCATACTGCGGACAATATTCAAATGTTAATTCAAACTTGAAAATGAAAATGCAATATAAAAAATGTATCCTCATTTTCCATTTGTGCAAGCATTATTTATGTCACAATTAAAATTAAAATGCAGTTGTCAAACAATTTGAAAATGCAATGGCAAATGTGATTTCATTTTCAAACACTTAATCTTCAGTACAACGCTGTGGAGTGGACAAAATGCTAATGCAATACGCGAATCAGCGCTAGGAGTCTATTGCATTTGCATTTTCAAGTCACCACGCACTCTTTGGGACAAAAAATCAAAATTCAAATGCAATCAGTCACTCCTCTCAAGGCGGGTCTTTAGTTAGGATGTCACTTCCTCGTTCAGTGACTCGCTTCATTACCCTTTTACCAACTCGTTGTTGGAGCTGCTATTTTCCAAGTCCTTAGTCATATTTTTGTGCTGCAAGTTCTGTTTTCGCATTTATTAAAAGAAGTACATTTATTAAAATCTCTAATTGTTCACAATGACAGTGCTGAAACGAAGAGAAGCCGGACAGTCATATAGCTGAACGCTTGCTGTGGACCAATAGATTGGACATTATTTTCAACTTTCACGTGCATGTTTACACAATATTAATTATCAGAATCATACTGAATAAATAAACTTATAGCACAATGTGGGATATGGGTGATAATATGAAGGCAGGATTGTACCACTTTAGATTGGACAAAGCTATTTAATTAGAAGGTGCAATATAAACGCTGCAAATTCCTTCTGGAAAAGGTTTTAATGTTTTCATAAATGTTCACACCTATAGTTTTAATAATGTTGTATTATAAATATGTGCCCATAGGTAGTGTTGCGCTTGTTTCGGGTAATTTTATTAAGGTGAGGTTGCTCTTTTGTCTTTCAAGAGTTAGCCACACTGAGTGTTCATCTCTGCGGCAATGGCATAGGCTTGGCTGGTGCGGGAGACACGTCCACGTCGGTGCCAGAAATGGAGTAGACCTACTCTGCAATACATACTTTCTCTGTTCTGTCGCGAACATCTGTTAATGACAAAATTAGGTTGCCCAAATAGCCAAAGTGGTTATCTCCCGGCGCACCGGACGCACCGCTAGCTACAGCTTGCATTATACTAAATGACTGAAGGAGGAAGCGAGGTCCAAACTAAAGACCTGCCTTGATGAGGACTGACGGATTGCATTTGAATTTTCATGTTCTGTCTAAAAGAGAGCATGGTGACTTGAAAATGCAAATGCAATAGACTCCTAGCGCTGATTCGCCTATTGCATTTTAATTTTGTCCACTCCAGAGCGTAGTACTGAAGATGAAGTGCTTGAAAATGCAATGGCAAATGTGATTTCCTTTTCATTTTCATATTGTTTGACAACTGCATTTTAATTTTAATTGTAACATAAATAATGCTTGCACAAATAGAAAATGAGAATACATTTTTTATATTGCATTTTCATTTTCAAGTTTGTATTAACATTTGAATATTGTCCGCAGTATGGCGGGGTAGGACTTTGAAAATTTAATGTCAAACAGCTTTTGCATTTGAATTTGAATATTGACACAGAATGCCCATTGGAGCCTTTGAAAATGCAAATGGAATGATTGCATTTTCACTTACATTTTGTCTCAAATAACACATACGAATGTGGAAAGTGATAATGCTACTGTGGAATTGCATTTGCATTTTCAAGTTTACATTTTCATTTGAATAAAGTGTCTTATGGGCTTCCATATTTCTCTAAGCTATCGCTTCTGGGGCAGTAGAAAAACAGCACATTCAGTGCGCAGCACCAGCCAATGGCTGACCGAAGAAATGCACATAGCAACAGTGGCAACATAAATTTAGCCAATCAGCGTCCTCGAATCTGCTGCCAGAAGGGCTGTAAGTTCACTGCCCTAATCAAAGTCGGCCTGAGGTAGAGAAAGTTGGTTTTGTGATCTGCCATAGGATCTAGAGAGACGAAGACCATGATGAACACAGATGGAAGACCCAGGATGTCAGGCGGCTGCTACCTCGATTTTATCTCCTTTTGTTTTTGTAATAAAGTTATTATCCCCAAACAAGTCTGATCAACAATGCAAAGTGCCCTATAAATGTACGTGGTTAACATTGTAGGCCGGTCATACAATTGTAAACATATTTCGCTTGTTTTGTTGAATGTATGGAAGCTAATGAACCACGATCTAGAATGTTCGCTAACAAGAGCAAAATGGTTCAAGTGTATGGTTTAAACAAAGTTATGACTTATTTTTAGGTGTATGAGATGGAGTGTCGAATACCGTGTTTTATCCTTGACCATCTGTATGTTTAAATCTTTGCCAGGTATGTATAATATGTTTATGTATATTTACTTTGTACTTTTTGCAATGTGTTTTTGATATGCTAGCTAGTCAGTTGTACTTTTGCATTGAGGAAATGGGCTGTGATGTGGATTTATTAGCGTTAGTAATGTTATGTCTGTAAAGCTATAAGATCATTGTTTAATTTGACACTACAGCTCCGTCTTCGCCACACTTATCAATAAAAGGGTAGTGTCGGATACTATGCCTTATCCTTGACCATCTGTATGTTTAAATCTTTGCCCGACGATTATGCAATAAACTGCATACCCTCGACGTTGTGTGTGAGAATCTTTAATGGAAGCTGACACACTTCTCTATTTTGAAGATGATCAAGACCTACCTGAGGAAGAGCATGACACATGAATGCCTGAATGTTCTGGCTATGCTCTCTATGGAGAAAAACCTAATCTAACGCGTCCATGACTTTAATAATTAAATAATTTAGAGGTTTGCTACACAGAACGACAGAATGGCCAAAAAATAAGATGCCAGACCCCATTTGTTTTTGTAATTGACTCTAGTAAGATGTTATTGTGTAAGAATGCCTCGCATGTTTAATATTGGCATTTAATAAATACTTACTATTTAGCAGAACACTGGTGTCCTGCAGTTAGTGTTTAATTGTATTTGTGAAGCTATGGTACAGCCCCACCTAGACTATTTTTCACCAGCCGCCACTGATACTGGGTTTTATTGAGTTACAGTCAAATATTTTATCCAATACCTCGTGCTCCATTTAATTTCTAATAATCCAAGTAAATACTTTTAACATGTATTAATATACCAGACAATAACCACCGAGCATCTTTGGAACAATTACCAAATTAATCCGTCATTAATTGTCAATAAGTTTGACTTTGCCTGTGTTGTTTCTAGCTCTTACTTGATCATGTGCGGCACAGTGACTTTGGAGTTCTCCTCAAACACGCTGGTCATAAGGCCGTTACAGCGGATGTTGTCGATACACTGGATAGGGAAGACAGAGACGGAAGAGGATATGAGGAGACTAACACTCAGCAGAGAATACACATTTATTTGAGACCCTGATGATGCTTTATTTTCATCCCTCCTCTTCTCAAATCATTAAGATATTCAAATATTTTGAGAGCCCCACTCATCCTGTCCAATCAAACGTCAGAAAATGCAGACCTGACTGATGTCACTGGTCCAGGCTGCCTTTTCCTGGCGCGAGGGAGCCAATAGGACAACAGTAAAGGCGACGCCATCTGCAGACTCCACCACAATCTTAAACTCCAGGGGATTGAAACCCTGGCCTGTTGCATTGTCTACCACATAGAGAAACGACACGGGGGACTATGACTCAGCCCGGGTATACCAGAGTTCTGATTATACAAGAATGTCAAAATAGAATCTGAGGGAAGATCAGGTGGCGTCATACTCACAGTCCTCATCATTGGCATCTATCTCTTCAATGAGAGTACACTCTATCAGAGATAGCGCCCCTCCTTGCTGTTGGGGAGGGCATATGTTGGAGAAAGATGGTTAATGGTTTGGGTGCATGCATGTGTGTATGCCTGTGTGATGTGTATGTCTGTCTTATTGGCTTGAGCAGACTCACTTTCAGCAGGTGCAACTTGCCACCAGAAGTGCGGGTGCAGATTAAGAAGTGCTTAGTGAACAGGAAGCACTGTCGTTCTCCTTCCTTTCTGAGTGACAGAGAGCCCAGTCGCACCTTGCTGAGCATTCCCCGTTCACTGCTTGATGGCAGCTGGATCAGAGAGCCTGGAGAGGGGAAGAAGGAGTGAATGAGTATGTGTATGTGTTTGTGTGTGGATGTGGTCAGTGAGAGAGCTTACCTTGTCTGACAAAGGTCTGGCTGGTGTCTAGTAGAATGTCACAGCCTTCTACGATCATTCTCTCAATGGCCAGGTTCTTACGGATGTTCTCCGTGTCGCTGACCTCGTCATGCATCATCCTGACCACACAAACATCATCATGTCTATATCTTCTTCTACATCTTAGTCTTCGTCACTCTTCTCTAAAAATCACCGTGTCCTCATTGTAACAGCAGTGAGAATCATTAATTAATAACATCATAAATGTAGAACTGTAACACGCTCACTTTGATAGCTCCTCCAGTTTGGACTTGGCAAACTCCAGGCTCTTGCGCTCCACATGCTCGTGAGGAGTGTGTGCCAGCAGTTCATGAAGAGTGATGATGTAGCGAGGGATCTGACCATCAAGCATTCATACACACACAAACATACATACAAACATATGGATACAGACCATTCAAACTAAATATCAGGCAGGTTTTTACCTATGTGAGAAACATCAGAAATCTTTGTATTGTTTTGAAAAGGTGGAATGTGAGGTTTGTTACCTGGAACATGGGGTATGTGAGGAAAGTCTCCAACATTCTGCCTTCACAGGCTGCGTTGGACTCATATTGTTTGAGCAGCTTGTCAAAGTCTCTGTTCTGCTTACAGTTGGCGAGCACCTGCAGGCTGTACTGGTGGTTCCTCACAAACTCCTGGTAAATGTTCAGCATGGGCAGCAGGATGTCAAACAAGTCCGCTGTGGAGAAGTCCCAAAAACATTTACAATTTAGACCAAAAAACATAAGGCTACATATAAGTGGTCATAGTGAAACAGAAGCATACACCAATATACATAAATAGTAGGCCGAATGCAACGCAATGCAATACAATACACAAACTGACCTAAAAATAGAGTTGGCCAGTTGGCTATGCGGGCCTGAAGCCCTTGATGGAAGATCTCATGAAGGAACATGATGGTCTCACTGGGACAAGAGAGAGAACACCAGGCTCACCCACAAACATACATCGATCACTTCACATTAAACTTGAGTCTCAAAAGCACCTCTTATTCATTGTGGCATCATTCAATTGCGTTCACATACATGTATTGCCATTTAAATCAATTTAGGAATTGCGATAATCAATGTAAATAAATACAATTTAGCTTTACATTTTGCTTATGTTAAAGGTGCACAGTAGGATACATGCTTTACTCTACTATTACACAGATATGTCTGTGATGCACAGATTTACAGTAATGTACAGTACCTGTTGAGAAATATTGTGCTGACATCATCATGTCTGATGGGAGGTTTCTTGGAGCTGGCAGCCATGCGCAGCGGCCGCAGGAAGCAGTTGACCAGGATAGAGAGCTGGTGAACGTACTCAGTCTCGGCCTCCACCATATTGAAGACAATCTGGTTCCTCTTCCTCATGCTCTCGGCGTGCGGTGAGGAGATGTAGTCCTGCACAATGATCTTCCACTTCCTCCTGCATAGCCAGCCTCGCATGAAGCTCTGCACCTGCAGCCACACAACCCACCAACAGCAAATAGCAGGGCTCACTGCTTAGCACCTATTTGAATTACAGTTTACAACAATGTATACAGGTTTGTGTATGTGATGTGATGACGATGTGAGGACGTACCTTTTTGATCTTTTTAATGTCTGGATCTTCTTCCTCCTGGTTGTTATCATAAGGGAGCATCCTTTCTTTGGCTTTGTTCAACACTACTATCTGTCAGAATAAAACAATAATAAAAGAAGGCTAAACACCCCTGCCTAATATTTTGTAATTTTGACAGGTAATTTTTACACAAGGAAATGGACCTTGATTTATTAATTCCTTTTTAGAACTAGAAAATGTATTTCCATGAGCAAATGCGGATGTGATGCGTCCAGTGATTGGACTGACCGCCTTACCGCAGCACAAGTGGACTGCGCTACAGACCCCGTTTGTTGACGGGGGTTTTTAAAACGTTTCTTAGGCGCATCCACCCAGTTGTAAACATTTAGTGAGTTATTGTAAAGGAAAATTAGGCTTCTTGTGCGTTTTTTCTGTAAAGAACTTTGAGTATACATTCCCAGCGCTATCTTTATTGTTTTAAACTAGCTAGCTAGAATCACATATGATTCATGCTCTACATTAGATTGGCTAATTAAATAAATTTTTGGATGGATAGTAAGGATTACTGGATTAGTTAGATTAACAAAATTTGTGCGCATAATTCCACCGTCCCATGCACGGCGAGACAGCCAGAAGTGCACACAGATTTCGGTTTAGTGTTAAGCATGTAAATTTGCATTTGCAATGGGAACACTTGCATTCAAAAGTATGCCCAGACATGACAGACATCTTGTTCAATGAATATCCAGTTTCAAACAACTGACATTGGAAATGATTGATGCATTACATTGTAAAGATTAATTAAAATATGATGAATGCTGGACACTTTCATATGACACTTAATAAATTGAACAACCAACTGAATAAGTTTAAGGTATGTCTTTCATTATAGACAAACATATTTTTTACATTGTTGTTTCCATAAACACATGAATAACAAAGCAATTGCAGGGCCTATTTTGACTGGTTTATTGCCTTACGTGCTTGTAGGCATCGGCAGTGGTTGAATTGTTAAAAGCAGGTAAAATATCTGACCAGGTGTATATATTTTTATATTTCAACAGCAATGAAAAGGTACATTATGGCAACATGGAAAGGTAAAGAAAATTACTCCACCAATTTAGCCAATCATTCCATGGCATGTAATAAGACATAATTTAATATCCTACGTAAACTAAGTATATAATAGTAGTAATGTCAGGCTGGCTTTCAAACTGTGCAGAATTCCCTTTGGAGCTTAAATTTGGGCTCAATGTTGAAAATGCTAAATAGAATGTGTTCTGTCTGACGTGATCAAACTCAGTTTAAACAAGGTTCCCATCTGAAATAATCTTCTCGATGGTTTCCAGAACCCCAGTTAAATAAAGTTGGAATTCCTCTATAAAGAAGAAACCATGGTTCTCTTTTGACATTTAGAAGATTATTCTGCATTTCAACGTGTTTATCAACCCCCCACCTCACGTCGCCTTTCATTAAACAATGAAACATGATTGCGTGCGCTATCGCATATTGCTTGAGGTACCTCAGATTAGATGTGATGATTGAAAACTGCCTTCAAGTTTACCTAACATCTTGAACACGTTTGAAATGGCCCAGAAACTATTGACACTTGTGGTGTTCAAGGACTTTTTTTACAGTACTGGTTGGGATAACAAATAATTATCGGTCGGAATAGTTTCCGTATGGCCTTCCGATGGTTGGTAATTTTGGTTGCGGAGTGTGGCTGTATTGTGTAGCTGTGTTTCCGACATTGAACTGTACATATTGTATTATACTGTATGTTTTAATGGATCGGGGTTCCCTGGTACCAGTAGGCCTATAGCATTCCCAAAAAGCAATAATGAATAAATAATAATAATAATAGTATTATACATACGCAATAATGTTTTACAGTAGCTGTGCTTGCACCTCACCTCTGCTTTCAGCCTCTCAATCTCTGTTTCCTGGTCCTCGAGCTGTGTGCGTAGCTGATTGGCTGCCACCTTCTCTGTCTCCATGATCTGGACCAGGTGGATGTACTTCTGCATTAGCACCTCACGCTCAATAATGATATCAGAGTAACTGCACAATACATAGAGGGAGGGCGAATTGGTTAGAGAGGGAAAGACAGAAGCATGCAGTCTGTCCTTCTAGTATTCTTGATAATTGTTTATGCTCATTTCAATCAATAAGGTTTTAAAACCTGACATCGTCTTTTTTAGACGTATTATAAAATATAAACCAATAAATAAAGAGTAAAGAAAAGGGTAGCTTGAGCAATTGAATGTCCAAGTTAAATTAAGGCAAATGTACAGATGAGAAGTAGCGAGAAAGAGATCAAGGCTATGATGTAATCAGTGTAGCGCTATGGCACCGGAGTATGACCTAAATATGAACCGCTCCAAGCCAAGAGCGCACACACACACTCACACTCAGGCGGGTGGACACATCAAAACACACACAAACGCAGGGAAGGAAGGCATTCACAGCAGTCACCACCTCATTAAGAAACAGTGGAAACTGGACGTTTCTTCATAGTCCCCCCTTTGCATTTGCTAGAGTATGGCAAACAAAGAGGGTGGAAACAAAGGAAGACGTAAGATGGAGAGAGCTAGTCTAGATCCACCCAAGGGAAGTGCAGATATTACCTGGCCTGCTGGATACACTCCACCCACTCACTGCAGTCAGTCTCCTCCTCGGTGCGCAGCTCAAGAGGCTTCTGGCCATCATGGCCAAAGATGATCAGGAAATAGTGCTGTGTCAGGGACAGACAGTCAGAGCACCGTTAGGACTGCTCTGAGAACGGCTCAGGTCACTCCATTGAATCAATTGGTCCAGATAGACTGGGAACACTGAGTTACTGTTCAATCTGCAGCTACTGCACACAATAACATTCATTATCACTTGTTTTCAAATCAGAAAAGCAGAGCAAAGTCACAAAACACGAAACCATTTGAAACAGGTACTAAAGAAAATATGTCTTGACACATTAAAAACACATTTCCTTTGCCGTTCTTTATAATTTCATGAAAATGTCAGTTTTATTTTACACCATTGGATGAACACATTT
>JAPMUY010002511.1:10000-22211 GCA_026901105.3 Galaxias olidus | reverse complement strand
CCTTCTCAGGAAAGAAAAGAAATACGAAGATCTTGGCAAAACAAGCGTTTGACACACAGACATTGATTAAATAATTTTACTCTGGGGCAAATTAATATGATTTCTCATCGCTCTATTTGTTAATCTTATAAAGCCTCCATTTTGATAAAAAAAGAATACCTTAATGAATTGAACACCAGTCTGCATATTATTTTAAAGAGCTAGCCTGTGTATTCTGACCCATTGACAGTTAAATAGGTTAATTGTTTAAAGGATTAAGGGGGGGAAAAAAGGCAAAAAGACAGAATTAGTCCATTAAGAGAAACGTATGTGTGAGAACAATAGGAGGGTCAAAAGTATATGAAGCGTCTTCACTCACACACACACACACACACACACACACACACACATTGGTACTTTTCTAATTAGCATCTAATTGTTATTTCCTATCGTTAAGAGTGAAAAGAGCTGGGTTGGTTTTTAATTGAAGTGAAACAGAGCAGAAAACCTAACCTATACATATGGGGACACAATTAGCCACCTCAATTAACCTCCAGAAAATTACAAACTGCTTTCCTCAGCGTTTCCCCTCGTTTTTCTACCCCCATATTCATTTATCCCCAGGCCTTCCCCTTCACGTCCTCCCTCTCTCTCTCTCTCTCTCCGTCTTGTCATCCCTCTATCTCCTTCGTCCTCCATATCTTTCAAAGCCTTACTACTACATTTGCTTAATCTAGGCTATAGTTGTTGATTGTGTCTCACCGTTTTGTGTGTCACATTTTCTGGGGCATGTGCGTATGTCATGAATGCAAAGGTTGTGTGCATTTGTGTGTGTACTTCTGTGCATATGTGTGTGTGAGTGTCTTTCTGTGTGTGTGTGTGTGTGTGTGTGTGTGTGTGTGTGTGTGTTTGTGTGAGTGTCTTTCTGTGTGTGTGTGTGTGTGTGTGTGTGTGTGTGCACCTCCAGGTGCTCCAGGATATAAGGGGGGTTGGTCATGCCCAGTCTCAGCATGGCGCCCTCAGGTATCTCCTCCACCAGTCGCCATAGTAACGTGGGCAGGTCTGTGCCGATGTCTCTGCCGTAGGCCCCAGTGTCCTCGCTGGTCAGCCAGATCTCACACACACCCTCTGGAGAGAGAGAGAGAGAGAGAGAGAGAGAGAGAGAGAGAGAGAGAGAGAGAGACAGGAGGGAGGGCAGGAAGGAAGGAGGCAGAAGGTCACAAAGAGAAAGAAGGAAGAAAACCTACTTTAGAAATGTGTTTAATAGATGAAGGAATGCTTTCAGTGTCTTCAGAAAACTGTCAATAAAGGCTGAGGTATTTCACTCTGACTCCTGGGTGGGTGGGTTGGTTTTAAAAACAGACACAGTGGTAGAGAGGGAGAGAGTTACACAGGGCAGGAGGTCAGGATCGTATTAAGTCACTGGAACCACGAAGCCCAATCCAGCTCTAACACATCAAGACAAGGTCACGAACACAACGACACAGAACCCACCCAGTGACAGATACAGACTGCTGAGCTAATGAACGGACACACACACACACACACACACACGCACGCACGTCTTAGCTAATGAACGGACACACGGACACGGACACACACACACCCACACGTCTTAGCTAATGAACGGACACACACACACACACACACACACACACACACATACACACGTCTTAGCTAATGAATGGACACACACACACACACACACACACACACACACACACACACACACATACACACATCTAAGCTAACGAGCTGGTGTGAGGCTGGTCGGTTGACTGACTGACTGAGGTACTGTTTGAATGGCCAGCTAATGTGAGGCCTCATCATCATCATCATTCCATATGGAGGTATTAGCAGACTCTGGGTCAGGGCTGGGATAGGGATGGGGGACCTGAAGGAACGGGGGTAAACGACACCCAAAAAAAGAGAATCATTATCGTTAACATTCACGTGATGATGATGGAGGATGGCGTGTCCAAAGCAATGATGATGATGATGACGATGATGATGACGATGCCCTCAAAGGTTTTGATCTGAGCCGTACCGACACGGACCCTGCTGGTCTGCTTGCACGTTCTGCAAAGTGATACGGTTCTGTTTTTGAAACGTTTGTCTGAAACGTGTGGATTAACTAAACCTGAATACTAATGGCTAGTTCAGTCACTGACAATGGTGACACATCAAGCCATTAGCATTCAACTCCGGTTAAACCAAATGTTTCAGACAAACATTTGTGAACAATTCCTATTGCTAGCCAGACTAAATCGAAACAAACGCTATCAGACTATTCCAATGTGCCTTGCTCTTACAAAAAAAAAATGAATGTATGCATTTAGCTGACTTTTAAAATGTCAAATCATGAAAACACATAGGAACGTTGAATATAATAAATTCATGTCCAGCGGGTGGCTCAGTGCACACTAAGAGGTTGATAAATGGGACAGAACCAAGACTGACCAGAGTTTAATCGAGTCATGGACTATACTGGACTAGTCCCGGACCAGCGCAGCCGCCCAGGAACGTGGGAAGAGAGAGCGAGACCTGGCGTACGAACTTACTTTGACAGGCAACAATTCCGAGCAGCTAGGTCCTGATACTGCATGTTGACAAGAAGGTATTGCACATACCTCTCACACACGCACGCACGCACGCACGCACGCACGCACACACACACACGCACACACACGCACACACACACACACACACATCAATATTTCTGCCACACTAAACCTCTCTCTCTCTCCATCAGTCCATTCTCTCCTCCAGATAGAAACCAACACACGCCTCATTCATAATCTAAAGAACCCTGAGTTCACTGTTCCCCTCCACATCACCTTAATAATTCACAGCGTGCTTTCCTTAAGGCAGACCTGTGGCTGGAGAACATATAAATAATGCCATTACCCATGGAACAACAACAAGGAGAACACCAGCAGCTCTGTACAAAGCCAGGACACCTCAGGACTGCTCCTTTCAAAGCCGGGTTGATGACCCCAGTAGGAGGAGGTTCTGAGGGGGTTCTGAGGAGGTCAGAGGAAGACCGGCCGTCCCCAAGAACACAGTACCGCTCCTCTTGGACGGACGCAGACTTCCTCAAAATGGGACGGTTCCCATTGAAACGTTCCCATGGAAACGTTCCCCTAAGGCTCCTTTCAGTTGTGGTCATCACATGGGGAGGCGGGGTGATGCCGACAATCAAAGCTGTTTGATGAGTTCAGCTCGGAGCTTTAAAGGGACATTGTAGAGTGAGGGGTCATCTGATGTCAAACTCATAAGAAGTTAGGAGTCTGTGCAAAGGCAGATGGATGTGAATACACACCCCGCACGCACGCACGCACGCACGCACGCACGCACGCACACACACGGCACTTAGATAAAGAGTTGTTCACTATATATGGCGTGACTTCTCTGTGTGTTTTTGTTTCCATGTTTCATACATCACGCGCGTGTACAGTGGGGTCATCATCATCATCATCATCATCATCATCATCAGACCCAGCAGCAGTAACATGGGTGGGGGGTGGGGGGGGTCTAACTAACACAACAATGAACGAACACGCAGACGGAGGGCAGACGGATGGAGGGAGGGAGAGATATGAACAGCAGCTGAGGGAAAAAAAGAGGGCAGCAATGGAAAGTGGAGCGTGTGTGTGTGTGTGTGTGTGTGTGTGTGTGTGTGTGTGTGTGTGTGTGAGACTGTTTGAGACACCATTCCCCTCGCTGTCCTATGGGGAAGAAGAGAAAAGGCCTGACAGAGATGGAGGGATGGAGAGAGAGGGAGGAGAGGAAACAGCTGCAGAGTAGAGAAAGCGTTGCTTCCTGGAGTTGACAGACCTCTCTGGAAGGATGGGATGGGCTGGCCGGGGCGTGGGGGGGGGACGCTGAGTTTGTCTGGGCTAGTATCTACACACCCAGTCGATCGGCTTGACCCCTGGCATACCGGTCTGTGTGTGTGTGTGTGTGTGTGTGTGTGTGTGTGTGTGTGTGTCAGCGACAGCAGCCTAATGCGATAGGGGCTGTTAACCAGCCATCCTGTGGAGTCAGGAATGCGCTCAGTGACGAAGGTGCTAGGTTGGAAACTTTACAAAATATTCCCAGAGGGAGAGGGAAAACACAACGCTTCTCTCCCAGGTCCGTTATCACAGCCCTCGGAATGAGCACGGAAAACTGGACTCCTCTTTCCATGGTTTCATTTGACCTGATAAGAGCATTCATTTTGTCCATTCTAAAGGTTTGTCAGGTAAGGATTTGAATTATTTTGTAAGATTTGAATTATTGATAGAGAGAGAGAGAGAGAGAGAGAGAGAGAGAGAGTGGAGGTCTACCAGAGAATAGGCCAAATTGTTTAGGAAGTAATTTTTATCTTCAAAGTCAGAGCATCACAGGTTTTCTGAGTAGTATTGTTGAAACTATAAAACTGTATTACACCAACACACTGTAACACACACACCAACACACTGGTGGAATGTCTAGGCAGCTCAGCGAGAATCAAGCGAACTAGTTCAACGGCTGTCCAGAGCAGACCAGAGCCAGACCAGACCAGAGCCAGACCAGACCAGACCAGAGCGGACCAAAGCCAGACCAGAGCAGACCAGAGCAGACCAGAGCAGACCAGAGCCAGGCCAGACCAGAGCCAGACCAGAGCAGACCAAAGCCAGACCAGAGCAGACCAGAGCCAGACCAGAGCAGACCAGAGCAGACCAGAGCAGACCAGAGCCAGGCCTGAGCCGGGCCAGAGCAGACCAGAGCAGACCAGAGCAGACCAGAGCAGACCAGAGCCAGAACAGAGCCAGAACAGAGCAGACCAGAGCCAGAACAGAGCCAGACAAGTAAGCTCCCTCATTGCTTCTCCCTCATCCATTTTAAAACCCTGTTACCACTATCCAACACACACTGGTGGGAAGGGGGCTGGTAGCATGAGGGCTGTGTGTGTGCGTGTGTGTGTGTGTGTGTGTGTGGGTGTGTGTGTGTGTGTTCTAATAGCGTGAGGGCTGTGTGTGTGTGTGTGTGTGTGTGTGTGTGTGTGTGTGTGTGTGTACGTGCGGGTTAATGTGTATGTGTGTTCTGATAACGTGACGGTGTGTGTGTGTGTGTGTGTGTGTGTGTGAAAGATCCCAGTGAGGTTAGCGCCTTGGAGTGGTGTTTGTAGAACGCTAACATATCAGCCTCCTCCAAAACGCACACTACTATACAAACACACACTATCAGACACACACAAACACACACATGGACAGAAGCCAAATGGATGACCCTGGTGTGTGTTGGGTCCTGAGACGTCCCGAAGAGGACACCAAGCTCATTGAAAAGAACATTTAGTTTAGGATTCACACTACCTCCCTCTCTCTCTCCCTCTCTCTCCCTAAACCTCAGGGCACATAGTCTGTTTTGTTTAAGAGACATTAGCATACAAGGCATCTCACTCGCTGGCTCCCTGCTTACCACACACACACACACACACACACACACACACACACAGGCTAATGAGGGCTAACAAACGTTTGCATGTTTAGCCTCCATATTATTTATGCTACAATCAAACCAGCTCTCGTCGCCAGTGACCCTACAGCCCCCACACACTCACTCACTGACTCTCTCTCTCTCACACACACACACACACCCACACTATTTTACATAATCTTCCCAATGTTATTTTCTTCAATCTGCATGATAAATAGTATTTTTGTAACCGGGGGCGATAGCACCGACATTTCCATAGATATTTATTCATGCTCAGATTACCACGGCCTCACCGATCTCTGTGTGTGTGTGTGTGTGTGTGTGTGTGTGTGTGTGTGTGTGTGACTGTGTCGTTCTAGCTATGCTAATCCACATTGGCATCAGTATAATCCATACAGCGATTTCACGCCACAGGACAGAAGCTGATAAAAGCGATGGCGTTTCAGCACATTAAACCTTACCTTCCATGACGCTAGTCAGAACACAGGCAGCACACGTTACATGCATGTCCCTGGGACCGACAGCAAACCAGGGTGCGTGTGTACATTAACCCAATGGGATAGACAAGCTGAGCTCAGTCTACACGTCCTCAGGGTTCACACACACACACACGCACACGCACACGCACACACGACCCAGGGTGGCCATTATAAATCTAATAGCTGTGCACAGTGACCTGACTCATCCCCTAACAGGCATGACCTCTGCTTCATAACCCACACTACCCCCCCCCCCCCCCCACCCCATAATAATAACCACTACTGCTAGTCCCACTGTGTGCGTGTGTGTGTGTGCGCGCGTGTGTGCATGTGTGCGTGTAAATCCCCATAGACTATGTTGAACACACTGGTATGTGATGGGCTTGGAGCCTGAGAGATGTTGCTTTTTTTTGCCGTTACTCACATTAACCATCACTATTAGACAGTCACTGTGTGTGTGAGCGTGAGTGTGTGTGTGTGTGTGTGTGAGTGTGTGTGCAGCTACACAGAATGCAGTAAAAGCCTCTTTCTCTGTCGGTACATACAGTATGCAGGGCCCAGTCAAACCGACGCGGGGCCGTGTTGTTTCTGTAAAACCTAACAAACCATCGGCGTTAGGACAGCCGCTACGGCACCTCCACAGCACACATCTCACTCCTCCAATCGCGCTCTTTCCAGGCTTCAAGTCGCGAGACGGACAGAACGAGCGCGGACGCGTTCCACACCACACGGTTACGGAGACGGGGCAACAGAAGAACAGCGAGCGAGCGGAAAGGAAAAGAGAGGAAAGGAAAAAAAAATCCCCGTAAAATCGCTGGCCGTTGGCCGTTAACGAGCCTGTGCGTCCATGGTGTTATCGCTTCGCGGCTGTTTATCCGAGGCGTATTCACGCCGTCACGGACTCTGTCCCTTTGTCTCCTCTTTGGGATTGGATTGGTAAGAGTAGAGAGTTCTTTGGAATAGGGACAGAGTGATGCCACGACAGAACGACTGACTGCAGGAGAACACTCGTCGGGATAAAGATAACGCACGCTTTTCACGGTCAAATGAACGTCAGCTATCGTTGAAACCGTGTTTTATGAGACTGCTAGAGGTCAATCTTTTTTTGCTTCTCCCAGAGCCTGTGTGGTTATAATATCATCATATAAGGATAATAATAACAACATGTTCGATTGGCTGTATCACACTGGGATATGAGAGAGAAATAAAGCTGTATAAAAATACAGTTAGGTAAAAACTGTGTTAGTTCTACACTGTGATGCCGACCTGAACGTGGACCAGACTGGACCAGTTCTGACCCGGTACAGCCCTGGTTCTGCAGTGGAAAAAACACATACGTTCCCTCCCCCCTGACTTTACATTGGACAACCTGGGGTTTTGACTGACAGACAGCGCTGTCCAATGGGGATGTGTTGAAAGGCGAGCGCGTGTGAATGAAGGTGTTAAACACTGTCATTATAAAGTAATGATCTCACTCTATTAGAGATGACGGACTAATTGGGTGTAATTATCAGAATGGGCTGGCGGTAGAGATTGTGTCCTCTTCAGAGCGCTGGGACACGGCAGGGTTAAATGGAGAGGGGGAGAGCGGGGGGGGAGAAAGAGGGGGAAGCGGGGATAGGGACAGATGGAGCAGGGGAAGGAACGAGGGAGGGAGAGAGAGAGCATCTGAGAGAGGGGGGGACTGAGACGCAGCACTGAAGAGTCCTTTAGAGACGAATATAAACTCACCTCAATTTCAGGGTCAAAGCTCAGAGAGCAAAGGTCACTTACATGCACATGCCGGGGTCAGCATGGTCTATCCAGACCAGATGTATAACACTAAAGCATGCGCTAACAGAGCTTCATAGAAAACCAATAAAGAAAGCCATGAAAGTCTTTATCAAGTATACTGTATCGACATTACTGAAATATATGTCAAGACTTGGGTTAGCCTATTAACACACACACACACACACACACACACACACACACACACACACACACACACACACACGGTTTAGGCTATGCTGCTAGAGACCAGAGGGAGAAAGGACCAGAGACGTTATTTCACAAGTGACCTTGCAGGGACATCACACTGCCGGGTTAAACCACTAGACTTCCTGAGCTGAGGTCTTCCTCGCCTCCTCTACAGTGAAGCCACTATGGGTGAGTCGTTTTGTCTTGTGAAAGCGTCTGCTGGTCGACCGTAATGGAGCGTCGTGTTGTTGAGCTTCAATGGAGAAGGTGTGACGCCACAACAACGTTCTCACACTGAGTCTGAAGCCTTCAACACACCATCGCTGGTGCTACAATGTAAACACTGGCATCACAAAACGCAATATAGTCACTGATATGACCTAATACCATAGATTAAGTGTTTTGTTAGGAGTCTGGTTTAACAAGATTATGGCGTATCAAACTTCAGAAAAACTTAAACTTTTAAAGGAGTTTACGGTTACGTTGTTGCTAAGGGCACTTTCACAAAATCCCATAGCTACCTGGCAGTAGACATGAAGATCGAATGAAACTCTAAATCCATGTAATAAGACTCTTAACAAGGTGGTGTTAAGAGCTCCGTCTTATTTACACCTTTATGGAGTATCAACTCGTAAAAAAGCGTGCAAAACTTTTATAGCCAACCCTAGGGAGCTGCTAAGAGAAACAGGCACTCATTTCAAATACAAACAGGTCACTGTAAACTCGTTTGAATACAAATTTAAATCAATGCACAAGATGGATTTTCCTGTGCTGCTGTATTACACACAAAAATGTGTGTGTGTGTGTGTGTGTGTGTGTGTGTGTGTGTGTGTGTGTCTATATAAATGGGTTTTTAGCAACTCCCTGGTGTTCACTTTTAAGTTACACATATAGCACCCTATAACCAGGGCTAATAATGAGGTTACCATTGGTCCAATCCAAGGGACAATGAAGTGTGGATATAAACAATTTGATTTAATACGCAGGGCAAGGAGAAACACAGCGGCTGAGGATCCGTGAGGTCTTTGGGACCAGGGGGTGAATGATCTCTGGCTGTACATCACAGTAGGCTGGCTGGAGAGGGCCACTGTGGACCCACATACTGTAATTCTACCTCCGCTAACGGTGTAGTTAGCGCTGAGCTGTAGCTCCTCCAGTAACGGTGTAGTTATCACCGTTAGCTGGACTCCTGCTCCTTCAGTAACGGTGTGGTTAGCGCTGAGCTGTAGCTCCTCCAGTAATGGTGTAGTTAGCTCTGAGCTGGACTCCTGCTCCTTCAGTAACAGTGTAGTTAGCTAGGAGCTGGACTCCTACTCCTCCAGTAACGGTGTAGTTAGCTGAGCTGACTCCTGCTCCTTCAGTAACAGTGTAGTTAGCACTGAGCTGGACTCCTGCTTCTCCAGTAACGGTGTAGTTAGCGCTGAGCTGGACTCCTGCTCCTCCAGTAACAGTGTAGTTAGCTCTGAGCTGGACTCCTGCTCCTTCAGTAACGTAGTTAGCACTGAGCTGGACTCCTGCTCCTCCAATAACGGTGTAGTTAGCGCTGAGCTGGACTCCTGCTCCTTCAGTAAAGGTGTAGTTAGCGCTGAGCTGGACTCCTGCTCCTCCAGTAACGGTGTAGTTAGCGCTGAGCTGGACTCCTGCTCCTCCAGTAACGGTGTAGTTAGCTCTGAGCTGGACTCCTGCTCCTTCAGTAACAGTGTGGTCAGCGCTGAGCTGTAGCTCCTCCAGTAACGGTGTAGTTAGCGCTGAGCTGTAGCTCCTCCAGTAACGGTGTAGTTAGTGCTGAGCTGGACTCCTGCTCCTCCAGTAACGGTGTAGTTAGCGCTGAGCTGGACTCCTGCTCCTCCAGTAACGGTGTAGTTAGCTCTGAGCTGGACTCCTGCTCCTCCAGTAACGGTGTAGTTAGCTCTAAGCTGGACTCCTGCTCCTCCAGTAACGGTGTAGTTAGCGCTGAGCTGGACTCCTGCTCCTTCAGTAACGGTGTAGTTAGCGCTGAGCTGGACTCCTGCTCCTCCAGTAATGGTGTAGTTAGCGCTGAGCTGGACTCCTGCTCCTCCAGTAACGGTGTGGTTAGCTCTGAGCTGGACTCCTGCTCCTTCAGTAACGGTGTGGTTAGCGCTGAGCTGTAGCTCCTCCAGTAATGGTGTAGTTAGCTCTGAGCTGGACTCCTGCTTCTCCAGTAACGGTGTAGTTAGCTCTGAGCTGGACTCCTGCTTCTCCAGTAACGGTGTAGTTAGCGCTGAGCTGGACACCTGCTCCTCCAGTAACGGTGTAGTTAGTGCTGAGCTGGACTCCTGCTCCTCCAGTAACGGTGTAGTTAGCGCTGAGTTGAAGCTCCTCCAGTAACGGTGTAGTTAGCGTTGAGCTGGACTCCTGCTCCTTCAGTAACGGTGTAGTTAGCTCTGAGCTGGACTCCTGCTCCTTCAGTAACGGTGTGGTTAGCGCTGAGCTGTAGCTCCTCCAGTAATGGTGTAGTTAGCTCTGAGCTGGACTCCTGCTCCTTCAGTAACAGTGTAGTTAGCTAGGAGCTGGACTCCTACTCCTCCAGTAACGGTGTAGTTAGCGCTGAGCTGGACTCCTGCTCCTTCAGTAACAGTGTAGTTAGCACTGAGCTGGACTCCTGCTTCTCCAGTAACGGTGTAGTTAGCGCTGAGCTGGACTCCTGCTCCTCCAGTAACAGTGTAGTTAGCTCTGAGCTGGACTCCTGCTCCTTCAGTAACGGTGTAGTTAGCACTGAGCTGGACTCCTGCTCCTCCAATAACGGTGTAGTTAGCGCTGAGCTGGACTCCTGCTCCTTCAGTAAAGGTGTAGTTAGCGCTGAGCTGGACTCCTGCTCCTCCAGTAACGGTGTAGTTAGCGCTGAGCTGGACTCCTGCTCCTCCAGTAACGGTGTAGTTAGCTCTGAGCTGGACTCCTGCTCCTTCAGTAACAGTGTGGTCAGCGCTGAGCTGTAGCTCCTCCAGTAACGGTGTAGTTAGCGCTGAGCTGGACTCCTGCTCCTTCAGTAACGGTGTAGTTAGCTCTGAGCTGGACTCCTGCTCCTCCAGTAACGGTGTAGTTAGCGCTGAGCTGGACTCCTGCTCCTTCAGTAACGGTGTAGTTAGCGCTGAGCTGGACTCCTGCTCCTCCAGTAACGGTGTAGTTAGCGCTGAGCTGGACTCCTGCTCCTCCAGTAACGGTGTAGTTAGCGCTGAGCTGGACTCCTGCTCCTCCAGTAACGGTGTAGTTAGCTCTGAGCTGGACTCCTGCTCCTTCAGTAACGGTGTAGTTAGCGCTGAGCTGGACTCCTGCTCCTCCAGTAACGGTGTAGTTAGCGCTGAGCTGGACTCCTGCTCCTTCAGTAACGGTGTAGTTAGCGCTGAGCTGGACTCCTGCTCCTCAAGTAATGGTGTAGTTAGCGCTGAGCTGGACTCCTGCTCCTCCAGTAACGGTGTAGTTAGCTCTGAGCTGGACTCCTGCTCCTTCAGGAACGGTGTAGTTAGCGCTGAGCTGTAGCTCCTCCAGTAACGGTGTAGTTAGCTCTGAGCTGGACTCCTGCTCCTTCAGTAACAGTGTAGTTAGCTAGGAGCTGGACTCCTACTCCTCCAGTAATGGTGTAGTTAGCGCTGAGCTGGACTCCTGCTCCTTCAGTAACGGTGTAGTTAGCACTGAGCTGGACTCCTGCTTCTCCAGTAACGGTGTAGTTAGCTCTGAGCTGGACTCCTGCTTCTCCAGTAACGGTGTAGTTAGCTCTGAGCTGGACTCCTGCTCCTCCAGTAACGGTGTAGTTAGTGCTTAGCTGGACTCCTGCTCCTCCAGTAATGGTGTAGTTAGCTCTAAGCTGGACTTCTGCTCCTCCAGCAACGGTGTAGTTAGTGCTGAGTTGGACTCCTGATCCTCCAGCAGCAGATCTAATGAGGTCAGAGGGTGATGTGTGTCCAGACACACCAGCAACACGGAGAGGCGTGTGTGTGTGTGTGTGTGGTAGCACTCGATCGATTCACTACAACACCCACGATTCCCTTTGATCAGCCTCATGCATCTGAAACCAAACCGGCTCACTCCTCTCTGCTCGTGTACACGCTCACTCTCTCCATCTCTTTCTTCCTTTATTTCTTTCTCATGTTCTTCCTCTCTCCGTCAGCTTGAGGAATTTGAGGAAGAGATGAGCTGATTCACTTGTGCTGCTCTGGGGGATGTAGTCACAGACAAGTTCCCCCTCTTTCCATCGCCAGAGGAGAGGAGAGGACTACTTGTATCTCTCTACATATAATGAGAGCAATCATCTTCATTCCAGCTAATAGGACATTATAATAATACTGATGACTGTCTCTCTCGGTTTCTCAATCTCA